>PVJX010048539.1:0-11437 GCA_004027295.1 Dolichotis patagonum
CTAAATCCCCAGCCAGTCTGCTGTTTTTTCAAAGTGCTTTTCTAGAGTCCCACTCTGTGATCCTGCCAACATGACCTCTACGGTCTCAGGTGACTGCCCCTATCTGTGGGGGAGGCCAGGGAAGCTTTCAGCTGGACCCTCCACAGTAGTCAGATTCCGCATCGTGGATGAAAAGGAAATGAGCACTGGCTGGCTCCCAGCAGCCTTTGCTTCCCTAACTTTCTCTGTGGCAAGTTTGATGGGTCTCCATCTGTCTCCAGGACTTTAGGCAGCATTGTAAGACGAGATTTTCCCTCCCCTCACTGTCCCAGAGTGCTCACAGTGCCATGAGTCAGGGCGGCGTATTTTAACGCTGGCAGAGTCCCAGAGGGGCACTGAGATCACCTTCCCCGCCATCAGTCTGGTGGCAGAGAAGCCCCTTCCGTTCGATCCCTTTCTCCTCTGTCCACCTCTGAGAATCCAGTGGACCCCTTCGCACCCTACCCAGGGGGCTCAACTCAGATCTACCGAGGCCAGGGGGAAGGGGGAAGCTGGAGACTGAGCTTGGCCCTGACTTCTTGGAATGAACCAGATTAGTGACCCTTCCTGCCCGGCCCCCCCATCCCCTGGAGTCTCCTGAGCGGCTATTCCCATGGGGTCACACACTCCCCTTCCTCCACCCCAACTTGGTGGACCCAGGCTGCAGGCATGGCAGGGAAGGGCAGGGCAGCCACGCTCAGCAGCCCCTTCACCCTTGTTACAGCGGCCCAGTGTAGTATCAGAGAGGCTTCGAGGGCAGGCTGTGCGGTGCCATAGTGGATGGCCTGTGGTCACTTCTTGGAGGCCGGGTCCCTCCTACGGGTGGTGAAGTAGGGTACTACAGGGCTGCCGATGTGTGCATGTTCCCAGCTAATGAAGCTTGAGCCTGCTGTGGCCTATGGCTGCTCTCTACCCTGAGACCTAGGGTCACCCTGCTGCCTAGCCTCTTCCCCGCTCCTGGTCCTGGGGCCCTGTGCTCACCTGGGCAGGTGTCCCCTTCCCAGCCCCTCCCTTGCCTTTACTGAGGACATTTCCTAAGTGTTCAAAGCCCTGGGAACCCCTCGCCCCTCCCCATTACTTTTGGGATCTCCCAAAGCCAAGGGGGAACATGGCAGCCCTCACCTGCTGCTTCCTGCTGTGTCCCCAAAGCTTGTGCAGGGGGAAGGGTCGGGGAAGCTCCCTGGAGTAGACGCTTCCCATGTATGTGTAAGTGTGACTGCCTGGTTCCCATGTGTCCCCTGCATCCGCAGTAGCTTCTCAAGTGAGGATTCCCTGAAAGGTACCAGAGAGCCAAGGAAGCAGAAAGGACAGCAGGAGCAGCTTGGGGAGTGAGGGGAGCCCTGGCTTGGACCAGGCATGTGGCTTGGGCATTGGGTCAGGTCAGGGGCATCATGCCATGGGTCCTGTACCCAGCAAAGCTGCACCCCGTCTGCCAGGGCTGGGTGGAGAACTCTCTTGGGGGCTTGTTCATTCATTCATTCATTTTCATTAAATGCACTGTGTTTGCCCAGGGCCAAACACAGTGGTGACAGAGGAAGACTGCACGTGGAGTCCTGTGCCTTAGAGTCCATGGTGTGGGAGGGACAGATAAGCACTCACTCTGTGCAGTAGCTGTTGGCAGACCTGGCCCATGGCAGACAGCAGGGAAAGACAGGCAGGGGACTTCCGGGAGGAGGTAAGGGGACCACAGTCTGCACAGATGTAGGCTGGACCCTGTTCTAGCATCAGGCGTGTGGCATCCTGCTCCCTCCCACCCTGCAAGTCCTTGAGATCAGAGAGCAGCACAAAGCCCAAAGATGCAAAGTCCCAGCTAAGCAGAGAGCTGAGGGTAGAGCACTGATGGGAAGAGGAGGTGGAAGGGGAGGCTGAAGGAGGGCAGCTCAGGAGGATTTGGACGAGGAGACCCAGAAGGGAGAGACAGAATGGAAGCCTGTGTGCACCGATTTGCCAATCCATGGAATCCATAGCCACCTGGTTCTTCATCCTTCGCAAAATTTCCACCACGGTCCCCTGCTCACCTTTTAGCTCCAGTTCTCTCTAGTCACTGTCTGAGTCCTAGGGCAGGGAGGCTGGGGGCTGGCCCAGCTCTGCTCACCGCAGCTGGTCTGTGTAGGACCTCGTGTGAAGAAGAGGTTGCAGTGCCCCACAAAAGTTTGCAATCTCCCGTTAGAGAGCAGGTGTCGGGTTCCTAGAGAGAACATCCGGGGCCTTTCCCTTAGCCCTTGTGAGTTTGAGATCTGCAAGGCAGGGAAAGGCAGTGGTGCTGGTGAAGGAGCCCGTCCAGGGCAGTGGTACATGGTGAGCCTGCCGCTTCCCCACCCCAGACCGAGAAATGGCCCTGTGCGTGGCGGTCGCTGCAGCTCCTCCACCTGCACCCTTGCTGCAGCCTTGAGGAGCCCGAGCAGTCCGTGTACAGAGGGCTCCGCTGAGTCCTGCAAGGCTGCTCCAGGGCACAGCAGGTCCCCACTACTGCCTGGGGGCTCAGCTGTGTCAGATGAGGCAGGGAAGGGAGCAGAAGTCTTCCTGGAAGTGGGAGCCACTCTGCCTCACCTCACCCCAAGCCCATAGCTCACAGAGAGGCCTGAATGCTACCCTCACAAGACCCAGGCCCACAGGCTCCTCTGTGAGTGCTCCCAAGTGGTCCTCTCTTCATCCCTAGGCTCCATTGAGACCCTGACCCTTGCTGTCAGAGCCCCCCTTATCCACTTTCCATGTGACCCCACACTGGTTTTTAAATGACGCCCAGCTCTGGTTGTATCCCCAAGTAAGCATCTGTACCAGGCATCTTTGTGAGCCCTGGGGTTTCCGTCCCTGGAAGATGCTATGGCTTGTGTCCAGATGTCATCTCAAAGCCTCCTGCAGTCATGGGGGCAGCACTTCTCAGAGGTGGCTGGATCTAGAGTGTGAGATGCTGGGATCAAAGGTTTGTGATCACTAAATCACTCCACTGATTGGTTCCGCATAGTTCTGGCTAGGATTGAGGGCGTTAGTGCTATGCCTGTCCTAGAACAGGGAGCCCACACACAATATAAGGGACAGAAAAAAGGCCAGTGTGTTCTCATCTGCCTGCTTGTCATGGACTACTTCTCCCCTGAGATTCCCCTCGGCCATGCCAGAGGGGCATCTTGAGCCTTGCCCTGGAGCCGGCCAGCTGCAGACTGAAATCTCTGCAAACTGTGAGCCAAATAAATCTTTCCTCCTTTAACTTGTGGGGGTGGTATTTTGTCTCAGCAACAAGGAAAGTAACTGAAACAGAAGATATATCAGACTAAAGGACAGTCATGTGCAGGTGCCAGGCCCTTCAAAAAGGGCATGCAGTGTGCTATCTGCAGTGGGCCTGGAAGTTACCAAGCTGGCTCTTGGCATGGGTGCTGTTGCGACAGAAGAGAAGGAAAGGGAGATTTTAGATTGCAATTGCAATTGCAATTTCTGCCACAGAATATCTTGTGTTAGTCACTGACACAAAATACCTGAGATAAAGAATGTAAAGGAGGAAAGGCTTGTTTAGGCTTCTGTCTTCAGAGGCTCAATTCATGGTCACTGGGCCATATTGCATTGGACTTGTGGTGCCATAGGTCATGAAGCCAGGGGATGAGGGAGCAGAGGAGGCTGCTGACCCCATGGCAGTGAGGAAGCAAGGACAGAGAAGAGGCCAGGGTCCCTGGAAGGGGCTCAGGGTTCCACTCTCAATAGCCTAAATCCTCCTCCTAGGCCCCACTCCTAAAGATTCCACCACTTCCCAAGAGCATTAAATTAAAGTCCAAGCCATTAACACATGGGAGTCTGATCAAGACCAAAACCAGACCAACGCTGATATAATAAGAGTTCAAATAGGAGGAGGAAGTTAAGGGAATACTTCTGAGAACTCCACTGTCAGTCCTCAGCCCAGCACATCACTTCCTGACCACTGGACACTGGGTTGGCAGAGCTGTGGTGGCAGCCAGGCGTTCCTCTTGTGGCTTCTGTCCTCTCGCCTTGGTGTTCTCTGCGCCTCGCTGTAAAGAGGTGGCCAAGCTCGTTCTGACCCCTCCCCAGAGCGCATTACACTCTGTCTTGTTGTGTAACACCCTAGTGGGTTGGAGATGGTCCTGTTCTTGCAGTTTGCAGTCCCAGTGTGATGCCGAGGCAGGCAAATGTCTAACAATAAGGGATCAGATAAGTAAGTCACAGTGGGTCACAAATAGCACACGCAGAGCGATGAATTCTAGAAAATGTGAACTGGAAACATTCATGGAAACAATTACAGAGGGCAGAAACAGAATTTTAAATGAAAATGAATAAAACCCTTCATCTTCCTGATCTCAGATTTCTTTTTTTTATAAAGCCTGTTTTCTCATTATAACAGCAGTTTACACTTTTTATGGAACAATCACAAAATACAGACATCTTAAGATATTTCCTAAACCACTTGTAATCCTGAGTACACTCAGAGACAATTCCTGTCTTCCACGGTCTCATCTTCCCCAAAAGGCTCATCCGTGGGCAGGTGCCTGTGTGTCTGTGTGTCTGAGTATGTGTGCTTGTGTGTGTGCCTATGTGTGTGCATACACAGGCACACTTTCCCCAAGTGAGTCACAGCAGACACTGCGTTAGAACTGGGTGTGTAGCCAGTTTCCAGAGGTGGAGAATCTAGGCTGTTTCCACTGACAGCGCTCACTGATAGCCCAGCAGCCCTTATCCGCAGCTCAGAGCGGAGGAGGAGGAGTCAAAGCAAAGGCAAAGAGCAGTGCACAATGCTTCAGAAACAAATGGAAGCACTTACAGATCACGGGATATGGCGCCAGAAGAAACAGGCTGTGCTGGGTGGTGAAAGCCTGTCTCTTCTTTGTGTGGGGCTGCGTATGTCACTGTAAAAACATTTGAAAAGAAAGTGGGGTGGGGTTGGGGGGACCAGAATGACCCTGGAAAACCAGAGCAAGTGCTTTCCAAGCTTTCAGAGGTGACAGTTGTCCACAGCCACCTCCCCGCAGGGCTGGGTGCTCACTTCTAGCTGGTTTTTGCATAAGAGCTTCTTTCCACCATGTTCATCCCTGAGGTCACTGGAGCAGACCACAGACCTGACAGGCAGGCCAGGACAGCCACCAAGGAAAGAAGACTGGGTGGTACCCTAGGTAGGACTTGCTCGGGGACTCTTACCCTAGATGCCTCCTCAGAAGACAGTCAGCTCCTCACGCCTCCACTCTGCCTTGTATATGGCTTCTTGGACCTCATTCGCCAGCAGCTAAATCTTTTTTTTTTTTTTTTTGTACAAAAATAATTTGCAAGTATCAGAAATGAGTTAGCTCTTTAATGGGGCTTTAATTTTTAAATGCATATTTATGAGCTGCTGAGAGCTCAGCCGAGCCAGTGTGGAGCCCTGGAACCTGGACATCTCTCAGCTGAGCTGAATGGTGCTGCCAGGCTATCACCTCAGCAGTTGAGGGAGTCAGGCTCCATCCAGAGTGTCTTGTCCCCCATGCCCACTTCCTCCCTCAGCTCCCCCTCCCCCTGCCCCTCGCCCCACCCTCCAACTCTCTGGTCTGCCTGCTTGGTGTGTCTGGACCCATCACGCACCTCCCCCACTGCCAGCAGCCAGTACCCCAGCACCAGTCTGAAAGACTCCCCACTGCCAGCTCCCCAGCACCAGTCTCAAAGACCCCTGTTCTTCACATTTGGCCTGGCCTAGGTCTCCTCCCAGGGAAGGCTATGCTCATCTTTCTCTCCCCGGAGTACCCAGGGGCTGAGACTTCAGGTGCATAGGGCCAATAAGCCTGGACACCCCCTCCCACTACCCATCAATGCTCCCTGGACCTTCCACTCTAGTGGAGTGGGCACAGCTGTCCCCAGGAACTGTCCATTTCCCAGAAGCCTGGGGGGCTGCCAAAGTCATAGAATGCTGAGGGAGAGGTAGCGGGCTTGCAGGTCACAGCAACCTGGGGGTTGTGCAGAGATTCCTCACTTCTGCAGCCCAGGTGAGCAGCAAGGGGGCTGGGCCAGGACCTGACCTGCTGATACCCGAGGCTGGAACCTCCCTGGGAGGGGGACCCACTGGGTGGAGAGTTTGCATGGTGGGGGCTCAGGTCCAAGGTGAGGGCACGAGGCCTTGGGGGTGGATCTGGGGTACTGTTGACCCCCAGGAGGGGTTGGGAAGGCTCAGCAGCTTCCTAGAGAGGCCCAGGGTAGAGGCTATTTGCTTGTGGGCTTCTGTGGCCCACAGGAAGACTGAGGCTTGGTTGGGGGCATAGTCTGGCCCCCTTCTGCCCCAGATACTAGGTCAAGCCCATCCCTGCCCCTGTTTTGATGCATCATGAGAAGAGGGGCACTAGAAGGTGCTCTCAGGGGTGTGGGTGAGGGCTGGGTCAGACCCTAGAGCCAGCACTGGGCATGAAGTAGCCAAGATGGAAAGGAGCCTGGCCTTTCCCTTTTCCCCACAGCACAGCAGGATGCCACGCTGGCCAAATGCTGAGGAAGCTGAAGGAGTAGAGCATTCTGGAAGCAAGGGGGGCTCAGGGCCCTAGACTGACCAAGGGCGAGGGCTGTCATCTCCCTGCTGACTCGCTCAAGGAGCGACACAGAGGAAGTGCAGTCTAGGGGAGGAGAGGTTGGGGAGGAGGAGGACACGTCAGGGGCAGGCGGAGTGAGCACCAGGAACTGGGGGCAGCAAGGCCACAGGGCCATGTGAAGGAGGTTCAGAGTCAAGGTCCTTGCTGAGCAGGGCCCTCTAAGATGGCTCTCGAGGTCCTCTGGTCACTGGGAGCCAGCAAATGGACCAATGGACCACAGGGGTCTCTAGGGACAGTCCCATGTGGCCCTCACTGCACAGCCCAACCTGGAGGGCCAGCCTAGTGGAGGGACCTGCTGTGGGGTCCCTCTGGGTGGCCTAGTGGAGGGACCTGCTGTGGGGTCCCTCTGGGTGACTCCTGAAGGAACTGTCTGTGGAAAACGCCAGGGTCTGTCTTCTGGGCCAGCACCAGGAGCCCCAGGACCTGGGTTGAGGCTCTCTTACCAGAAACCAGGAGTCTGTCCTGCACCTCGGTGGCCAGTATGGCCCTCAGAGAAGCCCAACTTGGTCCAAGCCCCCGTCTTGGGGACAGCAGGCAGGGCCCACTGTGGGGCACGGAAGGAGCAGGCTGTCCACCATCCAGTGTCACAGTGCAGAGGCTGCTCTGGCTGTGAGCTCCTGGCTGCCTTGGGCAGGCCCCAGGTAGACTGAGGTCCTCTCCAGGCTGGCATCCCTGAGAGCCACTGGGTGCTGCCACCCTCTGGCTGCCTTCCCAGCACAGTGGGAGGCGGTGTGGGAGAGCAGAGGGTGTGAGGGATAAAAAGGCCCGGTCTCAAGGCCCTGCTGGGCAGCAGCAGCCTCTCACTTCCCACCCTCCCCACTCCTCTCCCTCCTCCCATTCCTCCTTCCTTTCTCCTCCCCCTCCTTCACTCCTCCCTCCTTCCCTCATTCTTGCTGCTCCTTTCCGCGCCTCCCCTCTGCCCCTCCTCCCCTCCAATCAATAGTTCGATCTCTCCCCTTGGATAGCTCAGGAATTTGCATATGTTCTTAGGTTCCCCTTCTTCTTACATAAACTCCAGACGAGAAGCACATTTTCTATTTTTCTCCCAGACCAGCCCCAAACCACAGAGCTGCCTTTTCTTGCCACAGTGGCCTCCACGGCAGTGCAGCCCAGAGGCCAGGGGCCTGGCAAGGCGGCTCCTGGGTGGCTGGCAGAGCCGGTTTGGGACGTGAGCTGTCTGCAAGGGGCCTGTGTGAACAGGTAGCCTTAGTCAGGTTTCAGGAATGCAGCATGGGTAGGCTGAGCCTGGCAGTGAGGGCAGCAACGCTGGGCCCAGTGAGGTCACCCCCACGCCCCTCCTCCCCCACAGAGGGATGGGGGCTGGGAAGGGAGGGAGGATGGCTTTGGAGGCTCCTCAGGCCCTGGGGGAGGGGCAGACTGGCGTCCTGGGCATCCCCTGGGAGGCACAGTCCCCTTGACTCTGGGAAAAGGCTAACGACCCAGTCCAAGAGAGGCAGGAAATAAATCACCTGTCAAAATTCCTAATTAAAATACAGCATAGCGTAAGCGATGGCTGCCTCCGGGACATAGAAGCAGCCAGGGAAGCAGCCCCACTAAGGAGACCTTTATGTACAACAAGGAGCACACAGTAGTGCGAGTTAAGCATTGTTACAGACAGCAGAAACACTGCAGGCAGTCAGACAGGGCCAGGCCCTTGAGGGAGTCAGGATAGAAGATGAGAACACATCCCTGCTGAAATGCATCTGTCCAAGACCGGGCCTCAAGATAAAGATGAAATGACCGGGCCTGCGTGCTGCCTGATGGATAAGCAATAAGTTGAAGATTATACTATAACTGGTGTCCCCTGGTCCAGTAAAGTCTGGATAGTATCAGTCACCCAGGTGGGTGACCAGGACCTCCTGATCCATCCCTTCCTGAAAAGATTCTTGTTCTTTCCATGCATACTTGCTTCGTGACCTGCTTCACCCCTGGACCAATATTACCTAAGTGACTCTGTTTGTGATCGTATTGGCTGATCATAGTGTTACCCACATGGTATCCTCCTCATGATTTTGCTCTATAATACTTCCTCTACAAAGTGGTCCGTGCCACTCCACTGGGGGGTCCCCTCCTGTTTCTCAGGAGCTATCTCTTTTAATGGATTTTCTCTACTCTTAACCTCTAGGTTTTCCTTAGAATTCATTCTTTAATTTTGTGGGACACAAACCTGGCATATCTGACCTTTAGCAGGCTGGGAATTACATTTTCCCCCCAGATCAGCATCGTACTGGGAAGCAGGGTGCGTTAGCCACAGAAGGAAAGGACCCCTGTGAGAAGCAGCACAAGGGAGGACAGAGGTCAGCCCTGGGCTCTGGAGGCTTGGCTTGATTACCTACCTGCCACCACCAGACTGGCCACCTGGATCTGTCAGCCACCAGTCCTTCTATTCCAGCTTCATGACCCCCAGACTCACAACAAGGAAGCTGGACATTCCAGACCTGCGAGGATGAGGTCTGTCTTGGGTGTAATTGGAGGACCCTCATGGCTTCCATGTGACATGTGGGCCCAGAAGGCCACTGCCCCACAACCTGGACCCCTCTTTAAATTTGGCTGCGCTTCAGTGTATAAAATATTCACGTGTTCTTTCTGCATAAGTGCATTATTTATGGTGCTGCCCATGAAATATTCATGTCTGACTTTGACTTGCAGCCAGCATGTGTGGGTGACGGGCTTGGCCTTCGAGGTAACAGGAGCAGGCTGGGACTGCAGCAGGTGTCCTCAGGAAGTCAGGTCGGGACCCCTAGAAAGACGCAGCCCATCCCAGGGCTGAACTGGGACCTTCTACCTGGAAGACCTCCTGAGGGTGTGGTTCCAGCTGTCCGATACTGACCGATGTTTATCTGGGTGCCCTGGGAGTGGGCTGGGGCGCCACCCACCATAGTGTGGCAGGGTAGTGAGCTATAGCAATTTTCAGAAAACGATGAGCCTGGTGGAGCAGTAGCAGGGGAAAGAGCCCTGCAGAGAGCTCTCCCTCCTGCAATGGCACATGCTCAGAGTGGCTACCAAGGCAGCCTGGGCTCTAGACACAGAGGAAGGCTTAGCGAGAAGTGCTCACAAGGCTCCAGCCCCAAAGGCATACAGGGTGCCGCCTTAACTACAAGGCCTGCTGCTACCCAGCAACCCCGAGGCGGTGCCCAGGTTGAGTGGTCTGCAGCGCATGAGGTGGGCGCCCTCTGCTGGCTACTCTACAGAAACACATGCACTGCGTTCCCCTACTGCACCCAGAGAGTTATGTTGCATCCAGGACTCTTGCTGCACCTCGGACCCACTCTGAACCTGCAGCCTATGCTACACCAAAGGCCCACACTATACCCAGGGCCAACACTGCACCTAGGGCCCACTTTGGCCCAGTTACCTGTGCCACCCAGGCATACATTCACTCTCATATTCTAAGAAATCTGCCCAAGAAATGCAGACACCCAAGACAGACCTCATCCTCGCAGGTCTGGAATGTCCGGCTTCCTTGTTGTGAGTCTGGGGGTCATGAAGCTGGAATAGAAGGACTGGTGGCTGACAGATCCAGGTGGCCAGTCTGGTGGTGGCAGGTAGGTAATCAAGCCGAGCCTCCAGAGCCCAGGGCTGACCTCTGTCCCCTGGGCATTGGCAGGTCTCTGCTCTGTGAAGCCAGAGACACAGGAACTGTGATGGTCCTGGAACCCCTGGCTCTGGAAGTTCCAGCTGGCTAAGCACACCCAGCGCTGTCCAAGAGTCCCCCGGACTGGGTCCCCAAGGAACAGCTACAGTGCCACTTGCATCCTGTCCACTTGGGCTCTGGGGCCAGCAGTATGAAGGGCAGGCAGTGCTCTACTGCTGGGTATTGCGCGGTCACTTTGTCGGCCAGGTAACTTCTCACGCCTCAGATCCCCTTCTGTAGCTCAGGACCATAGTAGCACTTTCCTCTCCTGGAAATGTGGAATATTTCCAGCGTGTGAAGCTTCTGTAAACAGCGGAGCCCAGGACGACTCTCAGTTGGGCCCCTCCAAGGACAGTTCAGCACGCAGGGATGCCTGGGGTGGGGCCACAGGGGGAGGGCAAGTAGCGACTGCTGCCTCACAGCTCGGGCCTGTGAAGCCAGCCCAACACCCAAATGGTGCAGCAACGCCACCTGTCGACGCTTCCCAGAATCGCGCAAGGTCCTGCGGGAGGAATGAAAAATGGGAAACTAACCCAAGTTGGACCTCTGAAAGAAATCCACATCAAAGTGCTGAGTCCATAATGTCATGATGTGTAATCCAGCAAAATTATCATTCTTTGTTCAAAGTGATTTTAGCTTGCTTTGCCTTGTTTAAGTTCAACACACATGAAGGTATGAACAGCTGTTTTGAGGAGAATGAGAGACACTATGACAGCCATTCTCGGCTTCCCTATTGTCTGGTCTTGAAGACCTGAAACGCCCTCCTCGTCCTGCTCAGATCAGTTCCATACTATGTCGTTTCATGTGAATTCCCTGTATGTGACAATATGGACAACTATTTGGAAAAAAACAAGAGTCAATACGGTAAGAGTGAATATCTCCAATTGTCTAGTTTTGGAATTTATGTCCCTTACATTGCTTTCTTGTGACCCGCTTTGTTCTGTTTTGTTGTGTTTAATTTTACCCTTTTGATATAATTGAATGTATATTTGAGTGGGTAAGATGGATGACCATATTGCTGTTTTTTTTTGTCAGATCGTGGAGCAGAACTGTTAACAGACTCACTGTTTGAATGTCTACTTTACATGTTTTAACTTTATAATTTGAACAACTATTTCCAAGAAGTCAGTATGTAATTTGTCAAGTAATAATCTCTTAGGTTTTTTTGTTGTTGTTCTTTTCCTTTTTTCCTTGGAATTCTGTATTGTTGCTACCCTTTATTCTGTTTTGTTTTGTTTTTCTT
>PVJX010048540.1:0-11428 GCA_004027295.1 Dolichotis patagonum
AGGAGTGTGTTCATGAGGTGAATGCTGCTGCTAAGTGCTGTCCAATGGAAAGGCAAACTTGTGAACCATGACAGTGTGTGACCACCTTAGTCTTTGCTTTTGCACCTTGGGTCTTCTGGCTCTTCCTCAAAATAAAAATGATCATGAAAGGTAAATATTTTGTTTTGATTAATTCAGAATGATCCAGTCAGGCTCTCATGTCTCTACCTTTGCTTTTTAAAAATGCTTTTGAGGGTTTATTAAGTTATACATTTTTAAAAAATTTATTTAAAGAGAAAAAATAGCAAAACAGAAAAAAGGGAGAAATAATACAGAATTTCAAAAAAAATTAAGAAATCACTACTTGCTAAATTACATACTGTCTTCTTAGAAATGGTTGTTCATGTTACAAAATTAAGGCATACAAAGTGAACAAACAGTGAGGCTGCAAACAGTTTTGTTCAATGATCCAACAAAAACTTGGCAATATGGTTATCGATCCCACACACTTAAACATACATGCAGTTATATCCCTTTAGCACATTTTCTTTTCCTCTTTTCGCTTTTTAAGTACATTATCTGTTTACTTATATCGTTTCAGCTTGCTCAGTCCCTTACTGATCTGTTTTGTTGTTGTTATTTCCTTTTTAATCACCTTATATAATTCTGTTGTTTTATTTTTGAGTTTCTCATCATTCATGTCACATGGATCAGCTTTGGTGGAGTTGGGAGTTTTGGGAGGTATTTTGTTACCTTGTTTTCTCATATGCTATTGTTTTATTTTTATTTAATTTTCATTAACTTGGAGGTAGTAATATACAACAAAACAGGATGGAATAAAGCCAATTGAAACAGTGCGGTGAAATTGGCACAGAACATCACAGCAGGTCACCAGGACAACTGTAATAGGCAACACTGTATATCTCATTGTCTTCACAATAGTTGTTCTTCTATTAGGTACGGTAAAATTGAAAGAAATACACAACATTATAGAACACATCAAAACAGAATATTGAATAGAGCAACACCATTAATCAGGACAAAGCAAAACTGCGATAAAAATATCTGCCTTCAGAGATTGTAGAAGGAAACTCCCCCCACTTGCTGTCCCAAATATGATCACCTCCCAAGAGATACTCAGATCCCTGGATGCCAATTGTTAATGAGGTGGGGGGGGTATGATATGTTTGATTCTAAGCCCTCGCCCCGGTAGGCAGCAGGCTGGTTGCTGGTTGGCTCAACGCCTTAAGTTCCAACATGGTGCGGATCTCAGGAAATGTTGTTGCTTCTTGTTTCCCCGCCCTGGGCTGGCCGTGGCTCGCCAGACCACAGTCCTTTAAGTTATACATTTAAAACAATTTTTATTAGTACACGTTTGTAGTATATAATGATTACATTCATCATAGGGAGTTGTTACATATACATTAAACATCTTCATCCTTTTTTTTTTCCCATTCTCTCTTCTGTATTCCTCTTTCTTCCATCTCTTGGTCCCCTGCCTATTTGAAAGACCTACCTCTGTTTCCCAATATCTATCTTTATTTTGCTCTTTAAATTATTCATACTTCAGGTTTCTCATGGAAGAGAAACCATGTGATATTTAAGCTGATTTATTTTGCTTAACATTATGATCTCAAGTTGCATGCATTTTCCTACAAATTACTCAAATTTATCTTTCTTTAAACCTCTGTCTTTGCTTTGGCTGTTCTTTCAGCCTAACACACTCTTCAGTTCCTTTGAAGCCTCATTCCTTCTCATTCTTTGGCTCTTAACTCTAACACCTCTTCATGCAGAATTTCTATAACCAGTCTAAAGTTACTCCCTCTGCTTCTAAACCTGGCCCTGGCCCCATGGTATGTAGAGCAAGACCTCTGAGGCAGATATGTTTGCTGCCTGCTGCCTTCCCCAGCAGGCTGGGATCCAGTGAGGACAAGGGGTGTGCACTGGTGCAAGGCTGTGTAGGAGGAGGCATCGATTTATATTTGTTGAATGAGTTGAGGTTGGCAGACTACGGCTTGTGCACTAGCTGGCTGTTTTTACAATAAAGTTTTATTAGAAGACTGCTTTATTTCCATAGTCTAGGGCTGCTTCCATGTTGTCTAGGGCAGAAATAAGTGTCTGTGACGAGACTGAGTGGTTTGCAGAAACTGAGATACTTACCATTTGGCCATTTGTGGGGAAATATTGTTCATGTGGAATAGGCAACACTGCTCTGCCACCACCTGGGCTGTGTGGGAGCCAGAAGGGGGAGCTGTGACTCTCAGCATCCCTGAATCTTTGATTGTCTGGGGCTTCAGAAGATAATCCTTCTAGCCAGGCTGGGATGTGCACTCACTGTGGCTTTTGGTTCTGGCATCCGTGGGCCAATACAGAGGACATGGAAGGTTCTTGCTACACTGGGAGGAGTTGAGTGCAGTAGTGGGGTGCAAGGATGGAGTCAGATTTTGAAGTAGGATGTGTATGAGGTACAAACCCACTATAGCTGTGCAATTTGAGAGAGACCCATCTCCTTCTCCAGCTTCTCTTTACTCAGCCACAGAACAAGAAAGTTTGTGGTTAGTGAAAATATGTGGCCCCCAGAAGCAGTTTTCAATCTCTGCCTGTGACACTTCCTGCATTACAATTCTTCAGTGGGACACATATACATATCACATTGGGATCCATATGGCAGAATGCTGCCGTACCAAGACAGGATTAGAGATTTTCATCCCAGGCGATGGTGCCCCTGTGAGACAATGGCAAAGTTGGGAGGCAATTTAGGTCGTGGAAACCACAGTGTGGAGGGATCTGTTACTGGGCAAGGTTGCTGCTAAGTATCCTGCAATGCACAGGATGTGCTCATGGCAGACAGAGGCTTGGCTCCAAATGTCAATGGTGCTAGAGCTGAGAGTCTTGGACATAGGGTAAAGGGATGCATACTCTAGAACTGTCAGTTCTGCTTGATAGATCACATTTTAAAGCATCATATTTATATTACAGTAAGTGCAAATAAATTATGGAGGAAGAAGCAACATTCACGTGGTCTTTAAACAAAGCCTGATAGTCCCAAAGTTGTACTGTAAAGGTGAACTGCTTTGGGCTCTGATCAATTGTTTTCATCCTTAGAATGTAGAGTACTGTCTTCACCCAAACTCCAAATCCTTAACACAAGGGAGATATCTTGCTCATACCATCCTTTCCTCTGTTGTCCAGCCTGGAGCCTCATTAGGAACATTCCTTCAGTCATCCGCATCTTGGCAACCAGGTGCGGTGGCCCACTTCTGCAATCCAAGCGCTCTGGCTCTGGGAGGCTGAGGCATAAAGATTGCAAGTTCAAACCTAACCTGGGCAGTTTTGTGACTCATTGAGACCCTGTCTCAAAACAAGCAAATAAACACAGCAAGCAAGAAAGCAAGCAGTGTGCTCATTATGATCTAGGCACCAGCTAAGAATTTAACACACATTCCCTTCAACATCCAAACTACCATTATCCAGTCTACTCAACAGGCATGCACCCCTCTGCCTCCAAACACTAAAGTCCTCTGTGTTTCCTTTCCCAAACAGGCAAATTCCTTTTTATCCCTTAAACCTAGTTCAGGCAAATCCTCCTCAGTCAATCAGTCAAGAGTGTGGGTCCTCAATCCAGTGCTTAGGTTTTCACTCTTTTCTGCTTCTTACTTTGTGTGTGTCCTTGGGAAGGTTGCTTTCCTTCTCTGTGTATTGGTTTTCCCTTCTAAGAGATGGGATGATCACAAGACTATTTTCCTCACAGTGTTTCTATGAGGATTAAGTGAGAGATTAAGTGCTTATATCACAGAAGATGACTTGTGAGTGTCAGCAATCATTATGATTATGTTTAGGCTTTCTTTGACCTTTCTGTATCATCATCATCCTATCGTATCTGCTGCAATCTGGGTCTCAAAGAGCTTTTCTGGGCCTACTAGTGGATATCTACAAATGTCTATGGACAGAAAAGTGATCTAGAAGTGAGACTTGGTAGCTACAGTTTGTAGGATTGGCCATTAACCTCTGAGAAAAAGTAACTGACCCTAAACAAACTTCAATCCTTTTATTTTTCTGCCTCTGTGGAAGTTATGTTCAGTTCTCCTGGGTAGGCTGAGATCCATCATGGCATTTGGTCACCCTTAGGAGTTCAGTGGTTAATAAGTGGCCATAGAAATGAGGAAAGGTTATGCCAGGGATGCTGAGCTGTGTGGTTCTAAAATTTCTCATCCTGTTTCTCTGGCAGCAATGCCAGTGAGAAGAATAATGTGTGCTTGTGTTTGCAGAAAGCTTGGTACATTCTCATTTCCACTCTCTCCTGTGCTGTGCAGTTGTCACACCTGAGCTCTGTTCTGGCTGCTTTTCCAGCCTTGGCCAGATGTATTCACCCCTTGGAGCCCCACTTTCCTCACTGTAAAATGAGGGTTAATAATACTGATCCTATGGGCTGTTATAAAAGTTGAAGTGAGATCAGAAGTGGCATATAGCTGTGGTGTGCTCGTAAAACAAAGGTCTTGATGTCTGGGGTTTGCCCATTTTCAAGGTGTCAACACTCTCATCATGATCAAAGCCAGTGCCACATCATTGGACACAACTTGGACACAAGACAGACTTGGAAAGAGACTTCCATGTGTTTCAGTGAGCAGCTACAAGTGGCTGCAGCATATCTCTATTAACTGCTTATGCTAACTTGGATCTGTTAGTCAGTGGCTTCCTGTAATGTAGTGTTCAGAAAGATCCCCAGGCTGTGTACGGGAAGAGAGGATAAAGTGCAGCTTAGCCAACTCTGGCTGTGTGGCGTGGGTGGTGGGGAGGTTTGGTACACAGTGTAGAGACTTGTTAGCCCTGGATTTATGAAAAGATATGCAAAGTGCTTTCAGGGCCAAGCACAGAGCAGACGTTCAAATGATGATGCTTATTGCAGCTAAGTAAGGAGGGATATGCTGCCATGCAATGGTACATGCTGCACACACATGACAATTCATCACGCCAAGGGTTGGCAAGTGCTACAAAAGCAGGAGGCAGTACAGCATTGGGGACAGTTAGGGCTTTGGAGGCAAGCAAACCTGGCTGGTTCTCTAGTCCATCATTAGTCTATGACCTTGCGGATCATTAGTCTAAGACCTTAGCGAGAGTGCTGCATCTCTCTGACTCTCGGTTTCTTCATCTAGGAAAAGGAGACATTAGGGAGAGATGAGACTATCACAAGGATGAAAATACATGGTGAGACTCATTGCTGGAGTTGTGCTTTCCTTGCTCTTCAGTCTAAAGCTGCAAACCGATTACTTGACCCACAGCCAAGGCAGCATCATCAACCATGAGAATCTTCAGACTGATTTTCCAGCAGCAGTAAAACTCAAAATCGCTCATATGACTTCTTGCTTCACTTAATTTTACCTTGAGTTCTTTTCCTTTTGCAAATAGAGAATAAGACAGAGAAAAAAAGAAACTTAAACTCTGCAGACAGATGTCCATAAGTAGTCCAGGCCCACAAAAGTCTTTAGTGAAGAGCAGGCTGGTTTTATTTGTACAACATGATGGGTTCATTATAAAGCCTAGCAAAAGCAGCTCTGTGGAGGAACATAGACTGAGTCTGTGTGGCTATGAAGCACACAAGTACATTACATGCAGTTAGATCCTGAGATATGGAAGATGAATTTTAATTACTAAGTTGCCTGCCTGTTCAAAATGCCATCTTTTGTTTTATTCCCTTTGTGGATATTGATAGTAAGTATCCCTTACAATTTCACTTCTTTCTACTTGGAAGAGTTGGGGACACGGATCCTCGATGGAATGAACTCTAGAGGGAAGCGATGGCCCAGCGTGCAAACCTGGGGCTGTGTTTGCTTTTTCTCTGTGCATCTTAGCGAGGTAGCTTAACTGCTCTGGTTGCAATGAGGAGTTTCTCCCTGGCTGATTTGATCCAAGTCACGTCTCAGGACCACAATGGACACAAATATCAATGCCATGTTGTAAAGCAGATTTAGAGTAAGGAGTTTTGGGGCAATGCCCGAGAATCTGCATTTTTATGATTGCTGATCCTGCTGGCTTCTGGGCTGGTTCTTACTTGAAGTAGCCTAGTAGAAAAAACACAAAAACTGTTTGGAAACTGAAGGTTACTATGCCAATGAATGGTATTTTATATGGAAAACATAAGTGAGAAGCTTCATGAGCTGATTAGTTAGCTCATGTTTACTTAGTACTTTGAAAGAACTTTAGAGGAGCACTAGGGTCTGAAGTAGTGACCTAGATTATAACTCACTCTCACCTCTAGGGCAGTGAAGAGAGAAAGAATGAAGGAGTTGGTCCAGACTAGACTGACCTGAAATTCTGGCTCTGCTCTTTTATAAGCATGTGATCATAAGTCAGCCAGCTCAGTCATCTTGACCTCAGATTCCCCTTTGTCTCATGGGATGATGCCCCCAGTAGAGTGTGGGCCAAGAGGGTCATGCAGGATGAAGAATTCTAAGTGCTGGCCCAGTGCCTGGCACCTGACGGACAAGCCTTCAACCCTGGCCACAAGCATCCTCTGCATGACAGGCCCTGCTCTCCATGAGTGTGGCCAAGACAGCGTCACCTGGTTCTCCAGCAGCTCAGCAGAGGGATGCAGGGCATCAGCACTCAGGTCCATGCTGGATCTCATTGCCTGCCCTGTACTCCTGTGAGCAGACGGAGCTCTGTCCCATGAGGACCAGAAATGCTGCCCAGCACGTTAGCCTTTGAGGTGCCTCAGTCAACATACCCAGGTCTCAAAATCACTGAAAGAGATTTAGCTTTCTCTTTTGTAACATGCAGTTACTTCTGCTTCCATCAGAATTATGGGAAGATCAAAGGATAATAATAAAAATCAGGGCAGCTCACCCCTTAGAGATATGCCAGCACTGAGCTCCAAACTTTGCTTGAAGCACCTGAATGCCCAAACTATCATAAGCATGTGTTTCAGCAAGGTTCCCAGTTTGTAAGCAAGGCTCAGAGAGGTTAGGTAATGTACCTGAGGGCTCACAGATGGCAAGAAACAGAGTCAGGATTTGACTTCCCCAAAACTTAACTCCTGGAAGTTTAAAAAGTCAGCCTTTAGGCTTTACTCCTTCTTAATTATTTCCCCCCGAATCTAAGGTGGAGGATTCAAACAAAGGTGAGCCAGGCAGGAGCCAATACTACTGTGTGATGGTGGAATGCAGAGGAATTGCACTTTGATAACTTTCTGCCTGAGTCCTCTGAGCTTTCTCTCGCAATTTACCTTCTCACACCTTTTCATCAAATATAATAGATGTGTGATCAGAAGCACATCAACTGACTTGCCTTGGCATCAATTTCCCCATCCAATCCATAGGGATGACATCACTATACCAGGATGGGCTGCGAGGGTTAGGAAGCATGATGGATATAGGGTACCTGGCCCACCACAGGAAGATGCCATCTTCACAGCCCAAGAAGATGGTCATGAATGCCAGCATCCACTGAATCTCTTCTCTGCAGGATCCCTGCTACAAGCTACACTTGTTTTTCCTACATGTACCTAGGACAGTCTGGAGCATAGTTAAAACTCAACATTCAGAAGATTTCTAGTATCTGAACAGCAGGTCATACATCCAGGATGTCGTCAGTACTGATTGGCCCCTGCACTGTCAGGTGAACAGATTCTGGGGTCCTGTCAGTCTTTCTAGCAGGGAAGAGCAAAAGCCTTGAGCAGAGAGGTTGTGGACAGGGCAGGCAGATTATGGGAGGCCTTAGCACTCAGCTGCTACATAGCCAGCCCATGAGGCAGTGGCTACAGCTTCCCAATGTTAAGAAGGTCTGGCTCCCTGCAGCACCGTGGTGCATTGCACCAAATCCTGATTAATAAAGCTGTCAGGAGAATGACGTTTCCCCCTTCCCCACTGCAGATGTCTCACCAGCACAAGGCTGACCACTGCAGGCCCATATCACCCTCAG
This sequence comes from Dolichotis patagonum, assembly GCA_004027295.1. Classification (NCBI taxonomy): domain Eukaryota; kingdom Metazoa; phylum Chordata; class Mammalia; order Rodentia; family Caviidae; genus Dolichotis; species Dolichotis patagonum. Next base: position 7,897 of record PVJX010048540.1, read on the forward strand.
GTCCCTAGGCAGAGAATACACACTATCAAGGCCTCTGGGAGTTGCATTAGATTGGTGTATGGGCATCTTGGGTGCAGGGAAGAGAATAGTGGTCTCAGAGACAGGCTGCAGAATGAAGCCACTCCCTCAGAAAAGCAGGGCCTCAGAGGGCAGAACTTCTGAAAGTATGGATTTGGATCTTGGAGCAACCAGATACAAACTGTGCCTTCCTGGGAAAGTTACTTTATGTCTCTGAACTTTGGTTGTTCTTCTGTAAAAAGCGGGATAACAGTGGTACCTAGGCCTCATGGGGTGACTGTGCAGGTTGAAGTGAAATGGCATGTATATGGTGCTTAGCATTCTGCTCTTTTTCTCTGAGTTCCTCCTCCTCTCAGGTACTGTGAAAGTGCTGGGGTGCAAAAACAAAAAGGCCAACAGGAGCTGAACAGGGACCTCAAAAGCTGCTGAGTTAATTGGCTGGCATGATTCATGTGATGGATCCAGGCCTTGTGCTCAGCCTCAGGGATTCTTTCCTCACCCACTGTTATCTTCAGGCAAATTGATGACAATAATGAAGAAAGGTGCCAAGGATTGTTCTAAGAACTCTCTGATATTTACTTACTTAATTGCATATTTGAGGCTCCTATCATTATTAACTTCATTTTGTAAATGAGGAAACTGAGTCTCAGGAAAGTTAACTATAATTGTCTGTCTTGTTACTTGTTACTTGTTGCTTTTCTCATTGCTGAGACAAAATACCCAACACCCAACATTAAAGGAGGAAAGATTTATTTGGCTCATAGTCTGTAGCGGTTTCAGTTCGTAGTTGTCTGGCTCCAAGGTAGGATGTCATGGCATAGGGGGATGGCAGAGGAAGAAAACTTTGTGGCAGCAGAAGGTAGCAAAGCAGCAAAGTAGCAAAGTAGCAGCTTTCTTTCTGTGCCTGGTACTGTATCTAGGCTCCCTGCCCTTATGGGGTACCACTCACATCCAGAGTGGAGCTACCTTAATCTTAGCATCACACCATGAATCAATCCTAACATCACATCCTTAATCCCAGCATCAGACACAATCGATCCAGCCACTTCTGAAAATTCCACTTATGAGTGTGTGAGGCTTTGGGAGGATATCTAGGTACAAGCCATAACATTGCCCAAAGTCACACAGCGACTGTGATGTAGAGCCATGATTATGAATCAGGTGGTCTACTTCCTCGGCCATCAGATGGCTTCTCAAGATGATTTTCTGGGCCTCCTGTCTGGCCCTCTGTGCTTGTCTCTGTCCATTGACCACAAGTCCATGCTGCCTCCAGGATAGCCCCAAATTTGGCTTTGTTTAGCTAGTTTTGTTGAACTCACTTCAATTGTACTCAACTCAATTTAACTCAAACTGCCCTCAACTCAGATCAGCTCGATTAAATTTTACTCATCTCATCTCATCTCATCTCATCTCATCTCATCTCAGTACTGTCCAACTCTATTTAACATGACTCAACTCAACTCAGCTCAATTTAGCTTAATTCAAGCAGAATGTGTTCTCATGGGACTGTAAGTTAGACACAAATAATCGAATAAATGATGCAAAACTCAGGGGTTACACCATGTGCTTGCTTCACTGCCAGTGGTCTAATAAGACTCTCATCTTCCCCATTCATGTGGAATAATAATATCCTTTTACAGAGGTAGCTTATTAATAATATGTTTATTAAGCCCAGACAGTTCAGAGATACAGAAAAAGGGGACTTTATGTGCAGTACAATAATTAATTGAGCAACTACTCTGTACCAAGGACAATGTTAAATTCCTCAAAGCATTATCTAAATTTATCTTGCTGACTGGGAAAGGAGGTTATTTTAGGTATTTCACAGATGAAGCTCTTGAAATGTGGAGAAGCTGAGCAACTTCTCCAAGTCAAAAACTGAGGGAGACAGAGTGGTTCACATCCAAAGGTGATGTCTGTCTACAGTTCTAGCCTGCCTCACGGGCTCAATGCTATCTAGGAAAACCAGCTTTCAGGTCTCCTAAAAAATTCAGGACTTTGAGAAAGAAAAGCTAGATGGAGGCTTGTCCTTCTGTTACCTGTGACTCAAGAGCTACAGGAGCTGAAAGCTTTGTGTTAGCTGGAGGCAGATTTCCTAGCCCAGGGAAAAGCAAGAGTTGTGCAAGAAAGAACCTCTGGAACTTCTGCTTTATGCACTTGGGATGATTTCACTCCTCGCCTGAATGTAGGATTTCCACTGAGCTGACGTGATGCCTGTAACATTACATTCTTGTGGATGGATATCGTATTAGTCAGCTTTCCTGTCACTGGGACACGATATCTGACATCCATAATTTAAAGGAGGAGAGGCTTAATTTGGTTTATCATTCAGGGAATTCAGTGCATGGTAGCCCTGCTCCATGCAGAAATACAAAAATGGAAGGTCCTGGTGGAGGAAAGCTGCTCATCTGATGGCAGTAAAAAAACAGAGAAGGCAGGTATTATGCCTTGTATCTATATGTTCCTGCAAAGCCTCATGCAGTAATAAGTGGGGCCTTTTGGAGGTGGCTGTATATAGGGTGTGTGATACTTGGATTAAGTATATGGTGCTGGAATTAAGGAAGACCCACCTTAGGTAGTGTGATACCACCCAAAAGACAGGTAGCCTGAAAGGAATAAGAGAAGAGGCAAACTGCTGCTGCTGCTGCTTTATTGTTGCTTTGCTGCCTTCTGCCTGCCCTGCCACACCATAAACTATGAACTATTTCTCTTCTGTAATGCCCCTCTGTCATGACACACTGCCTGGGAGCCAGCCAACTGTGGATTGAAAACTCTACAAATTGTGAACTGAAATAAACCTTTTCTCCTTTAACTTTGGATGTTTGGTACTTTGGTTCAATGAGAAAAGTAACTAAGACAGGAATAACTTGGGACCAGAGTACACCTTACTGGTCATGCCCTCAGTGATATGCCTCTTCCAACCAGGCCCCGCATCCTAACAGTTAGCACATGCAGCTATGATCTCATCAGTAGACAAATTCACTGATGAGTATGAAGTCCCCAGGATCTAATCACTTTCCCAAAGCCCCCACTTCTGAACACATGAGACTGGGGAGACATTCTAGATATAAACCATAACTCAGAGTTTGGACTGGAAAGGGCATCACCTCACATTCCTTGCTTTCAAATTCACAGACTATGACTCTAACAAACAAGCCAAGTAGACAAGAGAGCAGAGTTCAGGCCTCCACACTGCATTCACAGGGGTTAATTAAGTCAAAAGCTTTAGAAAGGAGGAGCTCTGAGATTTGGCTTTAAAAAAAATGAGTATCAATCACATTATTGATCTTTTCCTTTTTTTTTTCTTCTTTGTGTTTGGGGTCTCTGGACTATGTTTGCTGCAGGTTTTCCTCCAACAAAAATCATGTAAATTAAAATGATAACTTAAATGGAAAGGGAGGCCTTGAGGTGGAAAGTGTGGAGGCCTCTGAGTAAGCCTGGAACTAGTATAATGTGGACTTTGGGATTCTCTAGTTTATAAAAGAGAGACAGATTCTGCTGAGGATAGACACCT
>PVJX010048541.1:0-11436 GCA_004027295.1 Dolichotis patagonum
TCTTCAAAACAGCTTTTCATACCATCACACATAATAAAGTCAAACAAAACAGAATAAAACCATTCCAACTGCTGGATGAAAACATTGAAAGGCTTCAAAGCAATGAAATGGGAAATCATGATTACCATAAAATCTTATATACTCTTGCCAACTCTCATACTAGGGAGACTATATGATATTTACATATGTGAGTTTGGTTTATTTCGCTTATGAGTATGGTCTCGAGTCGTGTCCATTTATTTATAAATATCTCAATGTGATCATTCTTTATAGCTGAGTAGTACTCCATTGTATAAAAATACCACAACTTTTTAATCCATTCCTCAGTTGATGGGCACTTAGTTGTTTCCAAGATCTGGCCATTACAAATTGTGCTGCTATAAACATGGGTGCACATATATCACTGTGGTATGATGTTTTCAGTTGTTCTGGGAATATGCCTAGAAGCAGAATAGCTGGGTCAAATGGGACTTCCAAACCCAGATTTTTGAGGAATTTCCAGAATGACCTCCACAGTGGTTGCACCAGTTGTAATGGCCTTCTTTATCTCTTTTAATCCTTTTAGGTTTGAAGTTCACTTTGTCTGCAAACAGAATAGCTACCCCTGCTTTTTTCTGGGTTCCTGTTGCATGGAATACTGTTTTCCGTCCTTTAACTTTTAGTCTATGAGTTTATTTTTGAGTCAGATGTGTTTCTTGGGTACAGCATATTTTGGGGTCCTGTTTCTTGTTCCATTCCATCAACCTGTTTCTTTTGACAGGTGAATTAAGCCCATTTACATTTATGGTTATTACTGATATGTATTTACTTGACTTTGCCATATTATGTTCCTGTGGTTGGTTTCCTGCTTTCCTCCCATGTTTATTTTCTTGTCCAGGCTGATTGTTTCTTTTGTAGTTGCTCTGGAGATTGTGGTCATTTTTATCTCTTTCTACTATGTCTTTCAATACTCCTTCTAGGGTTGGTTTGTTAGATATGAATTTCTTCAGTTGTTCTTTGTCATGGAAGTATCTTGTTTCTCCATTAAATTTGAAAGACAGTTTTACGGGGTACATCAGTCTGGGTTGAAAGTTGTTTTCTTTTAGAACTTGAAATACTTCACTCCAAGCTCTTCTTAATCTGAAAGTTTGTGCTGAGAAGTCTGCCGTGATTCTAATAAGCTTTCCTTGATAGGTGATTTCTGTCTTTTCTCTAACAGCTCTTAGTATTCTGTTTTTATGTTGTATGTCTGAAATATTAATTATTATATGTCTGGGTGTAGACTTATGTTGATTATGACTGTTTGGCATTCTATATGCCTCATTTATTTGTATGACGGATTTTTTCCCCTATGTTTGGGAAATTTTCCATTATTACTTCTGTGAATAGCTTAGTTAAGTCCTTTGCATTGTCTCCTGCCTCCTCACTGATGCCTATTAGCCTTACATTGTTTCTCTTGGCATCATCTTGAAGCTGTTGGATTGTCCTTTCCTGCTGCTGTGTTGTTTTTATAAGTTCTATCTTCTCCTGGTTGCTAACTGCGATCCTATCATCAAGGTTTGAAATTCTATCCTCAGCTTCATTTAAATGCTTTTTCCAGCTTTCAATAGAATTTTTTGTTTCTTGGATATCTCTTTGAAACTGTTTCATGGATTCTGCTTGTTTTCTACCTTGTTCATTCAAGGTTTCAATCAATCCCCATGCTCCTGTATTTTTTTAGCTATTTCTTCCCTGGCTATGTTGAGCAAATCCTTTACTAAGGTTGTTATTTCTGTCTTTATGTAAACCATTACTTTTAATTTGATTTCCTGTATAGCCTCACAGATTTGTTTCTTTACTTCATTTGCTATTTTTTCAGCGATTTATGATGTATGACTTTTAAAGTCCTCCATTTCTCTGTCGTCTGTTCTTGCACCTGATGCACTAGATGTTTCAGATTGCATTTTGGTTTTTTGTTTTGTCATTTTCACCTTCTAGGCCAATATCTGGTTATGTAGTCCCAGTAGTCACAACTGCCAGCAGTGTACCTCCTAAGGTCCTACTCTGTGGTTGATGTCCACCCAATTGTTGGATACATAGTGACCAGAACCTACCATTGTGTTCTGTCTGGGTTAAGGTCCACCAAGTCTCCTGTCGAACCAGCACTGTCAATCGACCACAGTTCAATGATTCTGTGTGGCACCTTCCTCTACCCTGTGGTGGGGGGGTGGAGTAGTGGGCAAGCATGCCCAGCAGCAGGAGCCAGGGTGGATCTTGGTGGTATCCTCCATGTGGCGCCTTCCTCTGCACTGCTATGGTTGTGTTGAGGATGCCAGAGGGGCTCGGGCCAGCTTAGCCACCCGAGCTGGGGTGGGGCTCGGACACTTATTCCACGTGGTTCCTTCCTCTAGGCTGTGGCTATGGGGGAGGGCAGCAGTGGGCAAGCACGCCCAGCAGCGAGAGCTGGGGTGGAGCTCGGTTGTCTCCTCCACGCAACCCCTTCCTCTGTGCTGCTACAGTTGTATTGAGGGGGCCAGAGGGGCACAGGCCAGCTCAGCAGCATTAGCTGGGGTGGGGCTTGGACACTCACTCCACATGGCGCCTTCCTCTAGGCTGTGGCAGTGGGGGAGGGCAGCAGTGGGCAAGCACACCCAGCAGTGTGAGCTGGGGTGGAGCTTGGTGCACAGCAGGTTTTTATTATCAAATATAGTTATCACTCTTTTTATCTTTATTTTGTGTTGCTTTCAAAAAATAATAGTGAATATTATGATTTGAATAAAAATGCAAATGCTTTATACTGACTTATTATGTAATCCAAGAGAAATTATGCATTTAGATACTCTAGGACCTTTCTAAGTAACAGTCTTTGATTGGAGCTTCATCATTCTCAGTATTAAAATGATGAATTCAAAATGCCTTGTTTTAGTGAGAGTAAGAATTCCTACTTTCTCTAATACTCTTAATTCATTTAGGCTCCTGTAACAAAATATCATAAAAATGAGTAGATTATTAACAATAGAAGTTTATTCTTCATAGTTCTAAAGTCTGGGAAGTCCAAAATAAAGATGCCTGAAGATTTGGTGAAAGCCTATTTCTTGGTTTATAGATAACAACCTTTTGCACAGTCTTCACATGATAGAATGGCAAACATGTCTTTTATAAGTGAACTGATCCTAAAAGGTAGGGCTCTGCCTTCATGAAATAATCATCTCCCAAAGGCCCCACCTCTTAAAATATTGGGGTTTAGATTTCAAGATATGAATTTTGGGAGAGACACAAACATTCTGACCATACCACTAGGTGTACCTTAAAAAAAAAACATTAAAGTGGCTTGCCTGAGACACATGAGAAAGAAGATAAGAGGGAGTATGTTGACATTAGAATGTAGTGTTTTGGAAACACCATTGTGGATTAAATTGATACCCATGCACTCACAGCTGTGTAACTTTGGGCAAGTGACCTAGCTTTCAAATCTTAATGCTATGATCTATAAAGTAAGGATAAAAGCATAGTAACTTCTTCATCAGTCTATTAACAGAATTTAATGAGATAATGCATGCAGAGACACTCAGCTGATATCCAGGCTCCTATTAATGAATATTAACAGGTCAGCATTATCATCTCTAGCCTTCATTCTTCCATTACAGTCTACATGGCATGAGGGAATGGGGGGCACAAGAAATTCTCAAGGTCCTTACAATATTCTTGGTGAGACAAAAAAATGCATATAAAAATAATTATATAAATACTTTTGTTGTTCCATCATGGGCTGTATAGATCAAAGGGCTGTTTTGCCTCTGTGGTTGGAGAGAAAAAAATTTTTCCACAAGTCTAATCATGCTGAATCTGGCATGCATCTCCTAGCTTATGATTGATTGGAGTCAATGAAAAAGCAGGAATTACCACAAGTGATTTTCAAAAAATATTCACAGATGTCAAGGGAGAAAATTTCCTTAGTAGAGAAAAAGAATTTGACATACAGACAAGTGAGGCATATGGAACTCCAATTAGCCACTATCAAAAAAATCTGCAGCCAGGCATATTACAGTCAAGATTCTAAAAATCCAACACAAGAATACAATCTTAAAAGCTGTTAGGGGAAAGAAAGAAATCACCTATAAAGGAAAGCCCATCAGAATTACAGTTGAATTAAATGGCACTCTCATGAACAACCAATAGGTCACAGGTGAAATTAAATAAGTAAATAGACAGTTTTTATAGTTGAACAATAATGACAATACAACATACTGGAACTTGTGGGACACAATGAAAGCAGTCTCAAGCAGGAAATTTATAGCAGTAAATACCCATATCAGGGAAACAGAGCAAGTACATATAAAAAGCTTAATGTTAAGCTTCAAACTTCTAGAAAAGAGCAGGCTAAACCAAAAGCTCATACAAGAGAGGAAATCATAAAGATCACAGCATAAATTAATGCACTGGAGAGTAAAAAAGTATGAAGAATAAATGAATTAAAGATTTGGTTCTTTGAAAGATTAAATAAAAAATCTTATCAGAAAAAGGAAAGAAAAGACTCAAATCCATGCAATTAATAATGAAAAGGGTTATATCACCATGGACTCTAATTAAGTCCAGAAGATCATCTACACTACTTTGAAAGCTTATATTCTAATAAGATGGAAAATGCAGAAGAAATGGACAGATTCCTAGATATATATGAATTACCAAAGCTGAATGAATAAGATATAAAAATCCTAAATAAACCAATATGTAATTGAAAACCTACCAACAAAGAAAAGCCCAGGCCCTGACAGATTCACTGCAGAATTCTACAAGAAATTTAGACAAGACCTATTGAGAAGACCTACTTCTCAAATTCTTTAATGAAATTGAAAGAGAAGAAATATTCCCAAAATTATTCCTGGAAGCAAACATTACACTGATACCAAAACCAGAGAAGGATCCAACTAAGAAAGAATTACAGGCCAATCTCTCTAATGAATATAGATGCAAAAATCCTCAATAAAATACTGGCAAAGAGAATGCAGCAAATCATGAAGAAGATTATGCACCATGACCAAGTGAGATTCATCCCAAGGACGTAAGAATGGTTCAACATACATAAATCAGTAAATGTAATACACCATATTAACAGAGACAAACCAGGGCAAAAATCATGATCATCTCAACAGAAGCAGAAAAAGCTTTTGAAAAAGTCCAACACTGATTCATTATAAACATTGTACAGAAAATTAGAATAGATGATGATGTTTATCTCAATCTAATAGAAGCCATCTATGAGAAGCCAACAGCCAACATCATACTAAATGGAAAAAACAACACTTTCTAAAATCAGGAACAAGACAAGGATGCCCACTATCACTATTCTTATTCAGTATAGTTCTGGAAACATTAACCAGAGAAATTAGACAAGAGAGAAATAAGAGGAATAAATATAGGATAGGTAGAAGTTAAATTATCTTTATTCACAGATAACATGGCACTCTACATAGAAGAACACCCTTCCCCCCCAAAACTTGCACATTTAAGAAGCAAATTCAGTAGCATAACTGGATGAAAAATCAACACTCAAAAATCAATAGCCTTTCTCTACACAAATAGCAAATTCACTGAGAGCAAAATCAGGGAAATGACACTTTTCACAATAGCATCCAAGAAAAAAAATCCTAGCATTCAATCTAATGAATGATATAAAAGACATCTACAATGAGAACTACAGTACCCTGAAAAAGGAGATTGACGAGAATATTAGAAAATGGAAATATATTTTTTTCTCAAATATGAAGAACCAGTATAGTGAAAATGGTCATACTTCCAAAACTGCCATACAGATTTAAAATAATTTTGATTAAAATGCCAATAGCATTTGTCACAGAATTGGAGAAAACAGTCTGAAAATTGATCTGGAACCAGAAAAAAATTAGGATAGCAAAGGCAATTCTGGGCAGCAAAGGCAAAATAGGGGGTATCACAATCCCTGACTTGAAATTGTATTGTAAAGCTACTATAATAAAAACAATGAGATATTCATAAAAGAACAAACCGAAAGATCAGTGGAACAGATTAGAAGATGTAGAAACAACTCCAGACATACTAAGCCACCATATCTTTGAAAAATGTACCAAACACCTTCACTGGAAGACAGATAGCCTCTTATTAAACTATCCTGGAAACACTGCCTCTGCACATGCTGAAGATTAAAATTGGATCCATATCTCTTACCATGTACTAAACTAATTTCATAACGGATCAAAGATCTAAACATTAAAACAGAAACAGTAAACCTGTTGTAAGATAGAATAGGTAAAACTCTTGAAGATATTGGTATAGGCAAAGACTTTATGAATAAAATCTTGATCGCATAGGAACTATCACAAAGAATCAACAAGTGGGATCTCATTTTATTAAAAAGCTTTTGTACAGCAAGAGAAACCACCAACAGCATAATGTGATAACACACAATGCGGGAGAAAATGTTTGCCAATTTTTCCTCAGAAAAAAAGATTACTATTGAGAACATACAAAGAACTAAAAAATAATCGGACCTTCTAAACTTAAAGACACAATCCAAAAATGGCCATAAATATATGAAAAAATGTTCAACAATACTGGTCATTGGAGACATGCAAATTAAAACCACACTGAGACTTCAACTCACCCCAGAAATAATGAGTATCTCCAAGAAATCAACCAATAACAAATGCTGTGGAGAAAAAGAAACCCTCTTCCACTGTTGTTGGGAGTTCAGACTGGTGCAGTCATTCTAGAAATAAGTGTGGAAATTCTTCAGAAGACTAGAATTTTAAGTCCCATTTGACCCAGCTATTTCTGTTCTTGGTATTTCCCCCAAAGAATGAAAAGCTTTGTACCACAGTGATGCATGTGCATTCATGTTTATAGCAGCACAATTTGCAATAGCTAGGTCTTGGAAGCAAGACCTAAATGCCCCTCAACTGAAGAATGTATAAAAACGATGTGGTATTTTTATACAATGGAGTATGCTCCACCATAAAGAGTCATAACCTTGAGAATTTTATACATAAATGAGTGCAGCTAGAGACCATACTCATAAGTGAAATAAATCAGACTCGCATGTGTAAGCATCTTATTGTTTCACTAGTATGAGAAGCTGAAAGGAAATTATACACATATATAATTGTATATATAAAATCTTCTACATATATATTAGTATACTACTAATGTCTCTTAATTCATTGAAAAGAAAGCTTTGTGCTAGTATTATTTGGATATTAAATGCAAATGTCTTGTACTCTGAGTAACTAATTGAAAGATAACTATACACAATAATTATTGTTACCCTCTAATTATCTTGTTTTGAAATTTTATTTTTTCTTAAAAATAAAATTTTAAAAAATACTTTTGTTAACACAATGTGAGGCCCAAAGCGAATAATTTATAAGAATTAGCTATTATTATTTGTATTTTTTCCAGACAAGCTTTCTCTGGATGACAATAAAAGTTATATTGTGACATTTAGGAATAAAGTGTCACTATGAACCAAATATCTACACAAAACTTAACCAAGTAGTGTTACTTCATCCTTCCTATGTGTGTTTAGGATAGCACTTCAGTTAGTTCATCTTCCTTATATGACCAATGAAAATTCCTAACATTTGTGGCTTTTGGAATATGATTTCCCAAGACCCTAAAGGGCCCCAGAATACAATTTCCCAAGTCCCTGAAGGGCCCCAGAACCCACAAATTCTTTTGCTACTTTTCTTTTGGCTATGATTTGAAATGTCTCCTCTTCAAAACACTCATGCGTTTGAATGAAATCTAGAGTGCGTTTAAAATGTAAATTCTGGGACCAGAAATATAGCTCAGTGACACAGCACCTGCCTGGCAAGTGTGAGGTCTTAAGTTTGATTCCCAGTCCTCCCCCCAATATATATATATATATATATATATATATATATATATATATATATATATATAAATTCTGCCTGAGATAGTAGTAACAGAAATTGTATTTTATTGAACATTTACTATATACTTAATGCAATCTCATTTCAGTCTCATAAGAAATCTTTCAAGTGAAGAAATGCAGCGTAGGAGCTTCAGTATCTTATCCAAATTCCAGTCTCATAAAGCCTTTTACCTCTCTGCTATTTTATTTTCTTTCCACTTTCCTGTTTTATATATATACATATATTTTTTTCTGGTGTAAGTAAATCTGACCTATGAGTCATTTGAGAGCTAGAAAATAATAACCAGAATATTTAATATGCTAAATTTTCAAAATTCAGTGAGCAGGCTGATTTAAAGTTACTGGTGGTTTCAGCATTTGATCTTCAGCTTTGTAGATCCAGCCATTCATTTTACTTGCTGCACCAATGGAGGTTAAGTTTGGGGGAACTGCTTTACCACTAATTGCATTTGTAAAAGACTGACATATAAATAAGGTAGTCATTTATTAACTTAGAGTTGGATCTGAAGGGCTAATGAATGTCTATCTTTTGTTCAAGGCATTTCTTCTGGATTGGCATACCACTCAGGGAACCAAATGATATGAGGGAAGAGTACTTGCCAAGACAGAATTTGAACAAATGGAAGAGTTTTTTTTAAGTTTCTATAGCTTTATTTTCACCATGTAAGCATAGCCAAATTAATGTCTTTTCCTTTGAGACAAAAGATTCTCAGTAACTCAGAAAGGTCTAGAGACTACTCCTCTTGGAAAAACTGACAAATTATTCCCCATTTTCTACCATTTTTATTCCCATTTTCAAATTTTCATTGTCCTTTTATTTTTGTGTCCATGATGATCCCATGTCATGCCACATTAATTCAAATGTAGCATAATAGATTAGTTTTTCACAGTCATCCTATCCCAATCACTCTGTTTTCATAACTCCTCTTGAGGAAGATCCAAGCCTTTCAAACAAGATTCCAAGGATGCTTTTCCCAACTGTAACACATTTCTAAACCTCCTCCCAAATAAAATCCCTTCCAAGAAGACCAGGGCCATCCATTATTAATTGATTATTTAACTCTACTGACTTTCAATATTTATGGTTTATATTTTTTCTTTTTTTACTGCCTTTAGAATTTATTTATTATTTTAAAGAGAATAAAACAAAAGAGAACAGAACAAAGCAAATCAGAACAGAACAATTCAAGCAACATGGCACTTCACAAGAAGACAACAAGACATCAACAGTAGCTACCATGATGCCTCTTTTCTTCAAAATAGTCGAGCATACCTCGACACACAATAATATCAAACATAACAAAATAGTATAAAACTATTGAAAAGAATGAAAGTACTACAGGACTTCAAAACCAAACAGGAAATGAACAATGGTTAATATAATACCTGATTTTCCTCAAAAAAGTTGTCTATAACATCACATATAATAAAATCAAACAAAACACAACGGTATAGAAGCAATCAAAACAGAAGAAAAAAAGCATGGTAGGACTTCAACATAAGATGACAGTAAATCAGCAATGGCTACCATAATGTCTTGTTTTCTTCAAAATAGCTGTTCATATCATCACATATAATAAAATCAAACAAAACAAAATAAAACCAAACAAATGAATGAAAACATTATAAGACTTCAAAAGCAATATAATAGGAAAACATGATTACCATAATATATTCCATTATATTCAAAATAGTTACCCCTACCATCTTACAGAATAAAATCTAATGAAACAAGACAGAACAAAGCCAAACCTGACAAAATTGTGTAAACAATGCAAGAGTTTAAGACAAAACAATAAGAAATTAACAGTAATTTCCACCTCTTATATTTTTTCTTATCACCCATCCAATTGGATCAAAGAACAGACTTTTAATGTTGTTTCTTATATAATTATGGGGGAAAGGAAGCAGCATAAGTATAGCAGTAGGTTGTCAAAGGAAATAAAAACATTTTTTGTTTATCAATCTAGCCTGAGCATCAAGTTTTGTTACTCTGGAATCCTAATTAGCAGATAAATCTGCAACAGCAATTAGAAACACTGAAACAACTCACAGAGTGTGGAGACAGTTTTATTTTTCATGAGTGGACATTGATTGGGGATGACTCCCAAAATATCAGGCCCTGAAGACCCAGGGAAGAAGGTTTCCATGGAGTTGAAAGGGAAAGTACAGAGGCAGAGTACTTGACTGCCCTTGACTGGTTTTTATAATATGCATCATAGCAACCAGCTGTGCATCACAGTAATCAGGCATTTCTAAGAGACAGAAGTAACAGGAACTGCAACCTGGGCAACTAACAAACTGGCTTGGTTTAGCATTTTCATCTTATTTTCCCCCTCTTCTAGTTTCTCTGGCAAGTCTTTGCTGAGAATGTTACATACGATCTTTTGAGAGAAGGCCCTACTAGAAGCAGTAAGTTTATGATTATACTGATCTTACGATGTGCTGCAGCCAAGGTTCCCAAGATAGTCTTATTACAGAGTTTTTCCCTAAGTTGCTCTTAGGAAGAGACACAACTTAGGCTTATCTGTTCTGTCAAGGTAGTGAGGGAGTTTTATCTAGGAGAGTGTCCAATGTGCCTTGGACGTTCATCAAATCTTGATCAAGAGTTTGACTAATTGTTCATATTGCTAAGACAAAAATCATAGCTAGCAAAGGGACAGGGAAGCAAAGACTGGGTTAAATAGCTTGAAAAGGCACAAAAATCAAGAATAGTAATGCACTGAGGTGGAGCAATCCTGTGAAGTGTTCACAGGCTTCAGTCATGGGTGGAATGGTCAGTGTTTGGAGTAACCAAAGCAGGGCTTTGAAGCATTGTCTCTTCAGAGTGAATTTTAGAGGAGCCTTCAATCACCTGGATGTACTCTTTTAACTCTGGAATGCTAGATTTAAGGCTGGATTTCTGAAACTTCTAGAAGTAGTTAATATACACCTGGGTTATGTGTATGTGTAAGTAACAGTGTCTACAGCTATGGTTGGTCCTTTAACTAAACTGGTTACAAACTATTCCTGTAGGGAACTTTTCCAGAAATTTATGGCCTGAATGCTATATGTATATTTTATTTAATCTAATTTTTTTAATTACCACTTTTACAAATGCAGGCCCATTGTCACTGCCAGTGGTCAAAGATAGGTCATATCTATGGGTGACTTTTTTTTCCCCTTTTTTTAAATTTTATTTTTTTTTAATTTGAAAGAGAATAAAACAAAAGGGGGCAGTACAGAGCAGATCAGAACAGGACAACATAGGAAACACAGTACTTTACATTAAGTCAACTGGACATCAACAGTATCTAACACCATATCTCTTACTCTGCTATAGTTGAGCACAGTTTCAAATCCAATAATATCAAACATAACACAACAGTATAAAGCCATGCATACAGTGAAAGAATTACAGGGCTTTCTGAACCGAATAACAGAAAATGTTCAATGGGTACTATAATATCTCATTTTTGATAAAAAAGAAAAAAATTTGTTTGAGCTATCACACATATTCAAATTCCAATAAGACACAATGTGATAGACCCAATGGTAGTAGAACAAAA
>PVJX010048542.1:0-11450 GCA_004027295.1 Dolichotis patagonum
CTTCTTTAATTTCCTCTGTGACCCACTGATTGCTCAAGAGTGTATTATTCAGTTTCCATGTGTTTGTAGGTTTTTTGCAATTTCTTTTATCTTTAATTTCTAGTTTCACAGCACTATGATCCGATAACATGCATGGGATAATTTCAATTCTTTTGCATTTACTTAAATATGTTCTGTGGGCTAGTATATGGTCTATTTCAGAGACTGTCCCATGTACTGCTGAGAAGATTGTATATTCTGATGTTGTTGGATGGAACATTCTATATATGTCTATCAAGTCATTTGTTCACAAGTGTGATTCAGTTCTGTTATTTCTTTGCTGATTTTCTTTCTAGTTGATCTGTCTCTTTGTATCAATGGCATGTTAAAATCTCCTGTTATAATTGTTTTATTGCTTATTTTGATTTTCATTTCTGTTAATATTTGCTTTTTATAGCTGAGTGCTCTGGAATTTGGTGCATATATACTTAAGATTGTTATCTCTTCCTCTTGAAGTTTTCCCCTAACTAGCTGGTAGTGACCTTCTTTATCTCTTCAGATCATGCTTGGTTTGAAGTTTACATTGTCTGCAAACAGAATAGCTACTCCTGCTTTTTTTTCAATTCCTGTTGCATGAATTATTGTTTTCCATCGTTTGATTTTCAGTCTGTGGGTTTCCTTTTGGCTTAGATGGGTTTCTTGTAGACAGCATATGGTTGAATGTTGTTTCTTGATCTATTCTGCCAGTCTGTTTCTTTTCATTGGTGAGTTGAGGCCATTTACATTAATGATTGTAACTGTTATATATTAGTTTATTGTTGACATGTTGTCTTTCTGCTGTTGTGTCTTTACCTTTCCATTCTGTTTAATTGGTGTTTTCATCCTATGTGTATCTAGAATGTCTTTCAGTATTCTTTGTAATGTTGGTTTGGTGTTCTTGAAGTTTAATCTGTTCTTTGACATGGAAGTATCTTATTTCTCCATCCATTTTGAAGGACAGTTTTGCAGGGTATGTCAGTCTGGGTTGGAAGTGGTTTTCCTTTAGGATCTGAAATACTTCACTCCATGCTCTTCTTGACTTCATTGTTTGTGTTGAGAAGTCTGCTGTGATTCTGATAGGTTTTCCTTTATAGGTGATCTGCCTTTTCTCTCTAACAGCTTTTAGTATTCTGTTCTTATGGTAGATTTCTGGGATGGTGATTATTATGTGTCTGGGTGCAGTTTTATTTTGATTATGGCTATTTGAAATTCTATATGCTTCACTAATACAAATGTCAGTTTCCATTCTCCTGTTTGGGAAGTTTTCAGCTATTACTTCTGTAAATATCCTCTTGATATCATTTGGGCTGTCTCCTTCTTTTTTCTTTATCCCTATTAATCTTATGTTATTTTTCTTTGCATCATCTTGCAGGTGTTGAATTGTTATTTCCTGATTCTTTGTTATTTTTAAAAGATCTTTCCTTTCCTGTTCACTAGTTGTGATCTTATCTTTGAGGTCTGAAATTCTATCTTCACTTTTGTTGAGGCAGTTTTGGCAGCTTTCAATAGAATTTTTGATTTCTTATATATCTCTTTGAATCTGCTTTATGTATTTTGTTTGTTTCTTATAGTATTCATTCAGGGATTCTATCTGTTTGCTTTGTTCCTCTAATTATTTATCTGTGTCTTCACTAGTTATGTTCACTATTTCTTTCACTACTTTTATCATTTCTTCTTTTACCTGTGCAATTATTTCTGATTTGAATTTCTCCATAGCTTCCCCTTGTTGCTTCTTTATTTCAGTTGATATCATTTCAGTCATTTCAGGTGTATGGTTTGTATTTTCTTCTATGTACATGGCTCCTAGGCTTTCTTGGGATGTGCTGGAGATTTGAGCCTGCCTTTTCATCTTTCCTTTTGTCATTTTTATTTATTTCCTTGGTTTGAGTGGTGTTCCAAAGCTTCCTCTGGGTGTGTGGCAAATCACCTACTGCATCCTCAGCTCCTGGAGCAGTCCCAGCTGCCCTGCATGCTTTTGGCTACCTAAATTGAGGGGCAGAAGCTGGGCATGGTGAACTGGGGCCAGCAGCACCCCCGGGACACAATCCCCTGTCTTAGAGGGCTGAATATGAACTCAATCACTGGGAGTGTTGGTCTTAAGCTCTCCCCAGGCCAGCCCAAATGGGCCAAGAATCCTCCTGCATGGTCTTCACCTCCTGAACTGAAAGAAGGCTGCTGGGCATGGTGGACTGATGCCCTGGAATCTGCTGGGCCCATTCCAGTGTCCCTGGTAGCTCCCCAGAAACTCAAATGCCAGGAGAGCAGGTCTGCAACTCTCCCTGGGGCAGCAAGACTCACCTTGCAGAGTCCCAACTCCCCTGCAGGCTCTTGCTCCCTAAATTGAGAGGCGGAAGCTGGGCTTGGAGAACTGGGGCCAGTGGAACCCCCAGGGCACAATCTCCTGTCCTAGGGGGGTGGATATGAACTCAACCACTGGCATTGTTGGTCTTAAGCTCTCCCCAGGCCAGCCCAACCGTACCTAGAGTCCTCGTGCATGGTCTCCGCATCCTGAACTGAAAGAAGGCCACTGGGCATGGTGGACTGAGTCCTTGGGATCTGCTGGGCCCAGTCTATCATCCCTGGTAGCTCCCCAGAAACTCAAACCCCAGGTGCACAGGTGTCCAACTCTCCCTGGGGCACCAGGACTCACCTCGTGAATCCCAACTCCCCTGCAGGCTCTTGGCTTCCTAAATTGAGAGGCAGAAGCTGGGCATTGTAGCAGTATCTTTTATTTCAAGATCATGAAAACACTAGAAGTAACAATGATGCCCTCCAATAAGTGGATAGAAAAACTCTGGTACATCCATACAATAGAATATTTTTCAGTGATGAAAGTAAATGGACACAAAACACACTTAAACAACTTAAGAACATATTGCTAAGTGAAAGGAGTAAGTCACAAAAGGTTATGTACTACACAATTCTAGCCAAACAATATCTTGTAAAAGACAAAACTATGGAAATGGGGGGGGATTTCCAAAGATGGCGCACCAGGAGGTAGCAGGAGAGGGACCCTCTCTGAGAGAGACAGCTTAAATGCCAGAATAGAATACCCTGGACAGACCCAAACAGAGAGAGATGGACTCTCTCAACCCAGGAAGAAACTAAAGTGAAAAAAACCACTCCAATATGTGGTCCTGGGGCTACCATTAGAGAAGCTAAGATCAGCGAGCATGGTGCCCTCCTCAAGCTGCCTGAATTCCTACCTGAGACTGAACTGTGCACCAATGTGACTAGTTTGAGTGGCCCTGAGCATGGAGCTGAACAGCCCTATGCATGGCTCACCCAGAACCGGCCCTGTACATGACCCATCCAGAGGCACCGTGAATTTTCACAACAGCTGCACTGAAGCTGGAGGTCGGAGAGCCCAGAAGTTCTCAGGGACATACATCAACAAGCAGTGAGTGATGGGAATAAGACCCTCCCACGGGAAAGGGGCAACTGACTGGACAACATATTAGATTTGGGCAGGACAGCCCTAACTCCATAAGGAAGTGGTTTCAGTTGGTTGCTCCCCTCTCTGAGAGGATTGGTGGAATCTGCTTGGATTGGGCCGTGAACCTGGTCAGGACCCAATGGATCCCTACAAATTAATTCCCTGAGCTTGGTGCCCACTGACACATCAAAGGGCTGCAAAGGTTGACTGGCCCGGAGGGGAGGAGCCAGCGCACACTGACTTTGCTTGAAATTCAAACTCTGATAGCAGACTCCAGAGGGCAGAAGCCCCTAGCCTGCATGCTCCAGAGGAGCCTTAACCAACAAGAAAAGGGGCTCAGAATTACACTGTACACTTGTATGGAAGGAACCAAAAATATGATGAGAGGGAGAAATAATCAAAAACCCCAAGCACCCAACCCTAAGAACATTGATCCAGGAGAGGTAAATACAAAAGAGATTGAGGGCAGCAAACATGCAACATCAAACACAGTGTTAGCAGACATAAAGAGATATTTTCAGGACCTTGTAAGCGGGATCAAAACTGAAATATTAATTCAAATTAAACAAGAGATCAGTAGATTAATAAAAGAAAGGCTGGGCACCTCTCAAGAAGACACAGACAGAAGAATGGAGGAACACAAAAGGAGAGAAATGTTTAATGAACAATACAAAAGAAACTTAGAATTCATGAAGCATATTCAAAGAGATTATCAGAAAACTGAAGACTCCATAGAAAGCTGGCAAAACTGCTTGAAAGAAACCAAAGATAGACTATCAAAAATTGAACACAGGCTTGCATTGTGAGATCATGAAAGGGAAGATCTCTTAAAAATAACAAGGGAGCAGGCAGTAACTATACAAAGACTAGAAGATGACAAGAGGATCTATACTTCAGAATAAAGAATAAAGAAGCAGGAGTCAAAACAGAGAAATTGCAAAGGCAATTCACAGAAATTATTAAGGAAAATTTCCCAAGCATAGAAAAAGGAAATGATATGCAGATGTATGAAGCATACAGAACTCCAGCCACCTACAACCAAAACACAGCTACACCCAGACACATAATAATCAAGATCCCAGAAATTCAATATAAGAACAGAATATTAAAAGCCACCAGAGAAAAGAAACAGATCACCTATAAAGGAAAACCCATCAAAATTATGGCAGACTTCTTGACACAGACCATTAGGTCAAGAAGAGCTTGGAGTGAAGTAATTCAAGCCCTGAAGGAGAACAACCTCCAGCCCAGATTGATGTATCTTGCAAAACTCTCTCTAGAAATTAATGGAGAAACAAGATGCTTCCATGACAAAGAGGAACTGGGAGAATTTGTGACCACCAATCCAACCCTACAAAAAATATTTAAGGACATTTTAGAGAGAGAGAACAAGAATACAAGCATCTCAGGAACAGTGGCAGAGAGACCTCAATGAATGGGGAAGACAGTGGAGTGGAACAGAGAAATAGACAACCAATGGCAAAAAAACAGAATAGCAGAAATAAGGCAGAGAAGATTGGCTGTAAGCTCTAGTATAGATGGCCTTGAATTACTAACAGAGAGAAACATGGGCAGAGTAGATCAGGAGATAGGGTACATTCAGATACTCTATATAGGGAGGCAGTGGGACCCAAAACAAGCAGTGCACCCTATGGGAGTGAAAGGGGAGGAACTGTCTAAAAAAGGGAGGCAGAGGATATTGTTAATTGGGTAACAAGATTGAAAATTTACATTATTCTCATCACACTGCTTGGATCGATTACATGCTGTTCCAGTTTGTCTACTTACACTAGACTTGAGGACATGGTCAGCTATGCCAAAAATAAGAGGACATATTATGGTAATCATCCCTAATTTTCCTATCAACTTAATCTGAAGCCCTGCATAACTTATACTGTCTTATTATGAGTGATCTTATTTGAATCTGGTTTGTTAGATTGCTACTTTGTATTGACTGATTTTATTTAAATCTATTATGATTGATAGCATCAAGTCTAAGAGTATAGGTAACTACACTGAAGATGACAAGATTCACTAAGATACCCACTCTGGTTTGATAATTACTTGCTTTTGAAGTCTTATAATGTATCCAATGCTTCATTTTTATTAATGTTGTTATATACTCCTGGTATATAGGAGTAATAATGGTAACCATTGTAGATCACCTTGTACTGTGGTTTTATATGACTTTTTTGCTTCATGCTTTTCTAGCAATTGTTTTGTTTTATCTTGCTTTCTTTTGTTTTTCCCTCTAACACAGAAATGATAGATATACATGTAGAGACTCATGCATGTGTAGAGCCTATAAACAGTTTATGAGAACCAACTATATAACACATGTTGAAATGAACAACTACTTTGAAGAAAAAGAGACACTACATTACCCAGTGCTGATTCTGTAATGTTATGATGTGAAATCCAGCAAAACTATCACTGTTTGTTCAAAGTGATTTTAGCTTGTTTTGTTTTGTTTAAGTTCAACACACGAAGGTATGGACAGCTGTTTTAAGGAGAATGAGAGACACTATGACACCATTCTTGGCTTCCCTATTGTCTGGTCTTAAAGACCTGAAATTCCCTCCTCATTCTGCTCAGATCAATTCCATACTATGTTGTTTCATGTGAGTTCCCTGTATGTGACAATATGGACAACTATTTGGAAGAAAACAAGAGTCAATATGTTAGATAGTGAATATCTCTGATTGTCTAGCTTTGAAATTTATGTCTTTTACATTGCTTTCTTGTGACCTGCTTTGTTCTGTTTTGCTTTGTTTTGTTTTGTTTAATTTTACCCTTTTGATATAATTTCATGTATTTTTGAGTGTGTAAGATAGATGACCATATTGCTGTCTTTGTCAGATCGTGGAGCAGAACTGTTAACAGTCTCACTATTTGAATGTCTACTTTACATGTTTTAACTTTGTAATTTGAATAACTATTTCCAAGAAGTCAGTATGTAATTTGTCAAGTAATAATTTCTTAGTTTTTTGTTGTTGTTCTTTTCCTTTTTTCCTTGGAAGTCTGTATTATTGCTATCCTTTATTCTGTTTTGTTTTGTTTTTCTTTCTTTAAATAAAATTTTTTTAAAAACTATGGAAACATAGAAGATCAATGTTTGACACAGTTTGACAGGAAAAACTTGGATCTCTTTTACCTTTTTCAGCCAACTGCTAATATGGCTCTTCCACCACCTGCCTCTTTTTATTTTTTGGTACCAGGGATAAAACTCATGACCTCTCGCTTGCCAGGCAGGCACTTATGCCACTGAGGTAAATCTGCAGCCCACCACCACCTGTCTCTTAAGCCACAGAACAGCACTCTTTCTACCTGACACTTCAGAATGCACTTATTTAATATTAGTATTTTGATAATATCAATACTTTATTTAGTGCTTAAAATTTTTCAGTATTCATCCATTTAACCATCATTTCATCAACACATAGGAAGCAGCAAGTAGAAAAATGAGTAATGTAGAAAAATGTTTTATAAGGTTTAGTTTCAACTGATATTGTATTTCTGCTTCTCGTTAACTAGAGAGAAGCACTGGTGACAGGAAGAGTGACAAAGCCTAGGAGACATGGAAAGGTGACATAAAGAAATGACAAGAAATCACCACTCAGAGCCTGCAGCCACCTGCAGTCCACCTCACAAACCCAAAGTGCAGCCAGAAATGTCCATCCCATGGGGAAGTCTTGGCATCTTGCTGGGAGATTGGTAGGGCCCTGCCTATCATTCCCCATCACCAGAAGACTCACATGAAGATCCCTCTAGGTCTATTTGAGCCTCACCCAGTGCAGCCTGAGTGTTCCACAGCTACCTGCACTCCACCTCATGAGCCCAAAGTGCACAGTGATTTCCATCCCACAGGAAAACCTTGGAGCATCACTTGGAGACTGGTAGGGCCCCATCCAGTGACACTAAGTGGCTGGGAGCCACCTGGTAAGGTCTGTCTAAGCACCTCTACTCAAGTGGGGAAACTCCCTGCAATAAGGATAGATATTCTCAACCCAGGAAACAAGTGAGACCTTGCCTTCAGCTTCCCTAAGGGAATATAGGAAAATGACAAAGGACAAGAGCAAAATGGAATCTCAAACCTCCAGCCCATCCCAAGCAAGCCTACGAGACATAGACACAGAAGAAAATGTAAGCTATACACCTGAAACTCCTGAAATGATAGTGAGTGCGATAAAGAAACAACTCTGGGATGCTATAAAAGAACTCAGATCAGAAATAATCTCCCAGGCAAAAGAAGAAATGGTAAATGTAATGAAAGAAATGCTGAACATATCCAAAGAAGATATAATTTTAAAAATAGGGAAACACTGAAAAATGATGGAAACCTTGGATGAACAACATAAGAAACAAACAGCATGAATGAAACACATTCAAAGAAATATCCAGGAAATCCAAAATTCCATTGAAAGTTGACAAAACTGCCTCAATGAAAATGAAGATAGACTTTCATACCTTGAAAAGAAGATTGTACCTAGTGAACAGGAAAGAAAAGATCTTTGACAAATAACAAGAAATCAGGATATAACAATTCAATAGCTGCAAGACAATGCAAAGAAAAACAAAATAAGATTGATAGGCATAAATGAAAAAGAAGGTTTTCTTTTTTTTCTACAACACAAAAGATATCAAGAGGCTATTTACAGAAGTAATACCTGAAAATTTCACAAACATGAAAATGGAAACTGAGATACATGTAGGTAAAGCACATAGAACTCAAAATAGCCATACCTAAAATAAATCTACACCTAAACATATAATAATCAACATCCCAGAAATCCAACATCCCAGAAATCTGTCTCTTCATAGAGAAAAGAGACATATCACGTATAAAGGAAAGCCTATCAGAATCACAGCAGACTTCTTAACATAATGACACAATGAAGACAAGAATATCATGGAGTGAAGTATTCCACATCCTAAAGAAAAATTACTCCCAACTCAGTTTGATGTACCCTGCATAATTGTCCTTCAAAATGGATGGAGAAATAAAATACTTCCATGATAAAAACAGCTGAAAACTTCAGCAAACCAGCATGAACAGCAAACCAACCTTGCAAAGAATAACAGAAAGACATTGAGATAGACATAGGAAAAAAACACTAAGCAAGGCAAAAAATTAACCAGAGCAGGAAGATAACATGTCAAAAATAAACTAATATATATCAGTTATAATCATTAATGTAAATGGCCTCAATTCACTGATTAAAAGAAACAGACTGGAAGAATGGATCAAGAAACAACCTCCAACCATATGCTGCCTACAAGAAACCCATCTAACTCAAAAGGAAACTTGTAGACTGAAATTCAAAGGATGCAAAATAATACTCCATGAAACAGGATCCCCCTTCCCCCCAAAAAAAGCAGAGACAGCTATTCTGTTTGCAGACAATGTGAACTTCAAACCAAGAATGATGCAAAGAGATAAAGAAAGCCACTACATACCAGTTAGGGGAAAAATTCAAGAAGAAGATATAACAATCTTAAATATATATGCACCAAATTCGGGAACAGCCAGATCAGAGCATAAATCAATGCAATGGAGGCTAAAAAAAAAAACAATACAAAGAATCAATAAATCAAGAGTTGGTTCTTTGAAAGAATAAATAAAATTGATAAGCCCTAAAAAAGGAAAGAAAAAACTCAAATTCATGCAATAAGGAAAGAAACAGGTGAAATTACTACAGACTCTGTAGAAATACAGAAGATCATCAACACCTATTTCAAAAACCTCTACTCTCATAGGTTCGATAACACAGAAGAAATAGACAAATTCCTAGAAACATGAATTACCAGAGCTGGATCAAGTAGATGTAAAACTGCTGAATAACCCAGTTTCAATTAATGAAATTGAAAATGCAATTAAAACTTTGCCAACAAAGAAGAGCCCAGGTCCAGATGGAATCTCTGTGGAACTCTAAAAGAAATTCAAAGAAGACAATGCCAATATTCCTCAAATTCTTCAAAGAAATTGAAAGGGAAGCAATTCTCCCTAACACATTCCTGGAAGCAAATATTACTCTAATACCAAAAGGGAAACAATTCTCCCTAACACATTCCTGGAAGCAAATATTACTCTAATACCAAAGCGCAGAGAAAGACTCAACCAAAAAAGAGAATTAATGGCCAATCTCCCTAATGACCATAGATGCAAAAATTCTCAATAAAATACTGGCAAACAGAATGCAGCAAATCATCAAGAAAATTGTACATCACGACCATGTGGGATTCATCCCAGGAACGTAAGGATGGTTAAACAAATGCAAATCAATAAATGTAATCCACCATATCAGTAAAGCTAAAAAAAGAAGCACATGATCATTTCTATAGATGCAGAAAAAGCTTTTGATAAGGTCCAACACTTATTCATGGTAAGAACCACACAGAAAATCAGAACAGATGGTCTTTACCTCAATATGATAAAAGCCATCTATGACAAAGCAATAGCCAGCATCATATTAAATGACCAAAAACTGAAAACCCTTACCCTAACATAAGGAAAAAGACCAGGATGTCCATTATCATCACTCCTATTCAATATAGTGTTGGAAATACTAGCCAGAGCAATTAGACAAGAGAGAGAAATGAAAGGAGTAAGAATAGGAAAAGAGGAAGTTAAATTATCATTATTTGCAGATGACATGATACTCTACATAGAAGACTTCCAATACTCCATTGAAAGACACCTAGGTCATCCTTCTTAGAAGTCCTACCATGCTTTTTTTGTTTTACTACCGTTGGTTCTATCTATCATATTGTGTCTTATTGGAATTTGAATCTGTATGATAATTCAAACTAAAATTTTTTTTATCAAAAATGAGATATTATAGTACCCATTGATCATTTTCTGTTATTCGGTTCAGAAAGCCCTGTAATTCTTTCACTCTATGCATGGCTTTACACTATTGTGTTATGTTTGATATTATTGTATTTGAGACTATGCGCAACTATAAGCAGAGTAAGAGATATGGTGTTAGCTACTGTTGATGTCCAGTTGTCTTAATGTAAAGTACTGTGTTGCCTATGTTGTCCTATTCTGATCTGCTCTGTACTGCCCCCTTTTCTTTTACTCTCTTTCAAATTAATAAAAAACAATTAAAAAAGACACCTAGGTATAATAAATAAATTCAATAATATAGCTGGATGCAAAGTCAATATTCAGAAATCAATAGCATTCCTATACACAAACAACAAACTCACTGAGAGAGAAATAAGAGAATCTACACCCTTCACAATGGCATCCAAAAAATGAAATACTTAGAAATCAATCCAACAAAAGAAGTAAATTATCTATTCAGGCAAAATTATAATACCCTGAAAAAAGAAATCAAAGAGGATCTCAGAAAATGGAAAGACATCCCTTGTTCATGGATAGGAAGAACAAATATTGTGAAAATTTCTATTCTCCCTAAATTGTTATACATATTTAATGCAATTCCAATCAAAATACCACAAGCATACCTCACAGATCTAGAAAAATCATTCCTAAAATTAATCTGGAACCACAAAAGACCTAGAACAGCAAAGGCAATTCTAAGCAACAAAGGCAAGGCAGGAGGCATCACAATCCCTGACTTGAAGTTATACTACAAAGCTACTGTAATAAAATCAGCATAGTACTGGAATAAAAACAGGCCTGCAGATCAATGGCATTAGAAGATGCAACTACAGCTTCACGCCCAGGAATTCTCCCAGAAAGCAGCATCTCAGGCTGTCCCTTTGGGACCGGAAACTCCCGGATTGTAGAGTGGCCTGAGCTGTTTGGATTGAAAGTCTGCGCGGACCTGCATCTCGGCGCGAATCTTTGGGACGGGTAAGCGCGCCCTTCATTCGCAGGGAACTGCCTGGAGATCGGCATCTGGGCCAGGTGTGTTTGGGCCCGTAGCCCTGCCCTTCATGCCCAGGAAGTCTCCCACAAAGCAGCATCTCAGGCTGTCCCTTTGGGACCCGAAACTCCCGGATTGTAGAGTGGCCTGAGCTGTTT
>PVJX010048543.1:0-11449 GCA_004027295.1 Dolichotis patagonum
AACACATATTAAAGTATCACACTGTGCTCTATAAATATATTCAATTTTTATTTGCCAATCATTTTAATAAAGTAGAGAGGGCAATGATAAATTAAATTCCAAATGTTTATACCATTTCAAACCAACCAACCAACCAACCAACCTCCCATCAATCAATCAGTCAGGCAGTCAACACTGTGATCGTTTGTCTGGGCTATAATAAAATAATATCATCTACATCCAGACAAGTCCATGCTGCCGTCTCTAGCTTGGACTTTGCCTTCACCTGGACCCCTGTATCCATCCCATGGGCTTCTCAACCAAAATGTCCACCTGGGAACGTGAGTCTTGTCCCCTCTCAGCCCCCTCCTAGGTAAACAACACTTCCACTGGCTGCCAACTTGCTCGGAAGGAGCCTGGCATCCTTCTGGACTCTGCCAGCCAATTCCTGCAGCCTCTACAAAACCTCTCCTTCCTCCCGCCGCTTCACACATCCTCAGCATCGTCTCCCCATCTGTCTCACTTATTTTCTTTTCCTGAGGCACCATACCTACCCCCCACAGTTTAGAGGAGGGGGCTTTCAGTTTATAGTTAGCTGGCTTCAAGGCAGGGTCCGCATGGCAAAGGGGCATGGCGAGGAGAAGCAGCGCATGGCAGAAAGATCAAGGAGGGAGGAGGAAGAGATTAAGGAGGGAGGAGGGCGAGCGACCTTTTCAGGCCACGCCCCCAGCGATCAGCTCCTACTACCAGGCTCCACCTCCCAAGTCACATTTAGCTTTAAACTCATAGGTGGATCATTCCACTGATGAGCATCACATCCCCGCGATCCAGTCTTCTTTTCTTTTTATAAATATTATTTCCAAAGCCCCACCGATGAGCGGATGAGACTTTGAGAGACGTCACATGTGAACCATAGCACCATCCACACTGCTGCCGCCTTTCACCCGGACACCGTATCTCCTGCTTCCTACCCTTGTCCCACCGTGGTTTATTCCCCACACAACCACCAGAGGGCGCCTCAGGATTCAAATCCTGCCGTTTCTCTACTCACACCCAGGACGCCTCCAAAGCCTCCCCGGGGCCTTGCGACGCTCCACCCTGCGTGCCAGCCCTGCTGAACTTCCTGATAGCCCCTCGCCACCTTGAGGCCATTGCCCTTGGCAGGTGCCAGGGCACAGGCAAAAGGCAGCAAAGAGGTTAAAGGGGGATGGGAGGGAGGCCTTGGATTTAGCCCTACCTGGCGGAGGGCACCCCAGGAAGTGTCCTGGATGGAGAGGGAAGCCTCCACCTCTGTTCCTCCGACAAAGGTGCCCATTCCTGGCATGCTCTGGGCAGTTCCCCTGTGTGCCCAAAGCTGGTGCAGGCTGGGGAGGGGATGCTGCTCTGTGAGGTCACCACAGGGGCTGGGGCTAAAGAGTGGGGAGGTGAGTAGGGGTGCTGGGGTTTAGTCTGAGGAGAAAGAGGCAGGAGGGGGCGGGGCTTCTCGAGGAAGGCGGTGGCACAGGCTCAGGGTCGCAGGGGAAGAACACCCAGCGGTCCTGGTGGGAAGGCGGCAGAGGGAAGGAAGCCAGAGGAGTGTGCAGGGTGACGGGGACCAGAGGGAGGATGCCTGCCCTAGCCACGAGCGTGGATCTCATGGGGGCAGGGGTCAGCCAGCACTGTCAGGCCCTTTCGGCCCCTCTGTCTGGTGCTGATCCATCTTCAGGCCCAAGGACAAAGACTGAGTTCCCAAGGACATCAAAGGAAAGGAGGGTTAGGGTTAGGGGCTTCAAGAAATACATAGGAGCGAGAAGTCACAGGCCCCTGAGGGTGCCTGGATGCCGGGGCTGGGAGAGGTGCGGAGAACACAGCCCCGTCCTGCAGGAACTTTAGACACACCTCAGGGTAGCGTGAGACAAGGGAGCTCATTACTGTGGGAAAGACAGTCTGCGTGTGGCCCAAACATACAGTCATCAAAAATTTAAAGGAGGCTGAGGCAGGAGGATCGCTGCGAGTTCGAAACCAGCCTGGGGCTACAAAGTGAACTGCATAGTGAGACCTTGTCTCAAAAAGACCAAAATTTTAAAAAAAAATGCAGAAAACAAAAAGTCAGAGGCTACATAAGTACCAGCACATCTGTGGGGTTCCCACCGCCTTCCCTTAAACCAGAAGGCACCGCCCCGCTGGAGAAGGAAGCTTGTAGCTTGGGGACGGAGAACTAATTTCCATACTATACAAATCAGTGAAAAAGCTCAACCTCAAATAAAATGGGCAAAGGGAGGAAGACACAGTTCAGGAAAAAGAAGACGCTGCACTGGGCTTTGCGGAGGGGCGGGAAACGCTTGCTGGCGGGGCAGAAACGTAAATGAGACATCGCCGCAGTACCCCGTTTTGCCCACTGGAGGGTCAGAGGGGGCGTCGCCTGAAACGCTATGCTGCTGACCGCGTGGAGAAAGCAGCTTTCCAATCTGCTGCCCGTAGGACGGGGACCTGGCACAGTCCCACCGAGCACCCCTGGGGTCACCTCGGGCTCCCAAGAGCCTCCAGGGCCCTGCGCCTGGGCCAACAGCGCATGCGCACGGTTACTCGAGCAGCCAGCAGCCCCAAAGGGGTGGGGTAGGGTGGGGTAGCTCGGACAGTGGCCCTCTATGCAGGGAGAGGTCAATTCATGAACAAGGAACAAACTTCAAGGTGCATAGCTTAGTGGGAGCCTGCAAGGTGAGAGGAACTGGAGAATGCTTTTTCCTGTTGGGACCGCCCGGTAGGTCCCAGAGGAGTGGGCCGAGGACAGACCTGGGTGGCCGCAAGGTGGCCACGAGGTGGCCGGGAGGCAGACGTACAATGAGCACTTTTGTACGTTTTGAGTTCGGGCTGTGTGAATAGATAACCACTGGGAAATGAGATGGAAATATTATGAAAATATTAAAAAACATTTTTTTGGTACGAGGTGGGGTTGGAGGCGGAGTCCGAAGACCCAGGGTCTTCGAACTGAGCTGTAGCCTCAGTAGCTGGTAGACCTAGCGAGACAGAGGGAGGCGAATCTGCAGTGATACAGAAGGAAGATGTGAACAGCGCCCTTAGCGTCTCCACGTGTCAGACGCGTGTGAAACACTGGCTGTGCTCCTGCTCACGGGGAGAGAAGGCAACTCCCAGCTCGCTCCCATGAGCCGGGGACCTGGTCCTGTGCGTTTGCCCACGATCGAAGTCAGTAAGAAAACTGCACTGGTGAGGGAGGGGATCGTGCGTGTCCCTGACCTTCGGAAATTAATAACACACTGCGAATAACACACTTTTGTTGGTCAAAAAGAAAATTATAATGAAAGTTTAAAAATACGTGGGATTAAACATAATAAAACATTACATATCAAAGCGTTATTGAAACTGGTGAAATATATATATATATATAAAATTTACTGCAATTAGAAGAAAATCAATAGTAGTGTGAAGCTGAGGTGATGCAGTCTCAGAGCTGGTGTCAGCAGGGTGGTGGCGCACACCTGTCATCCTGCCAAGGAGGCTGAAGCAGGAAGATTGCAAGTTTGAGACCAGCCTGGGCAACTGAGCAAGGTATTTGTTTTAAAATAAAATCTGTAAAAAGGACTGGGGGTGGAGCTCAGTGACACTGTATCTGCCTAGTATGTGTAAGTCCCTGGATTTAATCTCCAGCACAGTAGGGAAAAAAAACCCCCAAAACCAAACAAGGTTGAAAGCATGAACTAGGCACTCAGAACCAAGAAGGAAGAATAAATACAGCAGAATAAACACAAAGAAGTGTGTGGGGGAGGGGAAACGATAAAGGTAAGAACAGAAATGAAGTGGACAATAAACGTACAGTGGGAAGGGTTGTTAACCCTCTCAAAAAGAGTCTTCTCAAAAAGAGTAATGCAGTGAACACAGCTGTGGGAACAACACAGCTGAGGGCACAAATAATTCACGCAGAAGGGAGAGAGAGAGAGATGGAAAAGGGGAAATGTTATTGTCAATAGCTGTATAGCAGGCAAGTTGGAAACCCAAGCAAAAAGGGCAGATTTCTAGAAAAATATACAATTACTCACTCAAGAGCGAATAGAAATTCCAAACAGTTCCAGGTACTTTAAAGAAATTGAATTAGCAGTTTAAAATCTACCACCCTCTCCTCGCCTGTATTTCCCAGATTAGGTCCAGGTGACTTTGCATATTTTTGTAAAATATTCAAGAAAGAGGGGCTGAGGGTGTGGCTCAGTGGTAGGGTGATCCCTGGCCCAGCACCCCCAAGGCCTGGGGCCCAATTGCCAGTACCCTAACAAAGATTCAGTGAAGAGACAGTAGTATCCAAAGCTCTGTAAAAATACAAAAAGAGACGGTATTGCCAGCTCATTATATAAACTTGGTACCAAAATTAAAAAAGGACAAAGACTGTATAAGAAAGGAAAATTAACGCAAGTGGGGTGGGGGAGCGCATGTCTCTAATCCCAACATTCTGGGCGGCTAGCGCAGGAGGAATGCAAGTTTGAGGCCAGTCTGGGCTACCTAAGAATTTAATGGGAGCTGATCTGAAAATAAAAAGTAAAGAGGGGTCCATTCTCAGAGCCAAAGAAAGAATAAGAGAGAGGGAAAGTGAAAAAAGGAAAATAATTGGCTGGTCTCACCTATTAACATACGAATTGCCCTCTCCGCCTCCAGATATTGGCAAATTGAAGCCAGCAATGTCCAGAAGCCACTTTCTCTTGATCGCCTTAGCTGGGACACAGTACTGGAAACCCCAAAAGCCATGGCATAAGGACAGACGTGGCATAAGGACAGACATGCGGGGCTCTGTCACGGGCGGTGAGGAGCGGCTTGGCCCTCCCATTCCCCAGCATGGCTTCCAGCTTTTCCCTTCCTGGTTAGTGGGTGTCTTTGTTGCTTTTGCTGCTGTCACGAAATGCCTGAGACTGGGTAATTTATAAAGAATGGACGCTCACCTCTTCCTGTGCTGGCAGCCGGAAGCCCAGGAACACGGTGCTGGCATCTGGTGGGGGTGCTGGCTTCAGGGGGACCTGACTGAGGGGAAGGGACAGCATGCTGGGTCTCGTCCTCTTACACAACTGCTGATGCCAGCCTGGGGGTCCCCACCTTCGCACCCTCCTGTAACAGTCACCTCCAAGGCCCCACCTAACACAGGAATTTGGAAATCAGCATTTTCAATACAAACCTGGGGGGGGCTTTATCTAAACCCCTATCGTGGGGGGAGGGACAAGGACTCCCGGGAAAGGCCTCAAAGGTGGCTCCGGGACTTCCGTGTGTGCCCCTCTCTGCCCCACGCTAATCACAGGCCACCCTGGCTAGACGGACATTGAAGACACGGCCTTCAGTTGTGTGTGTGGGTGACGGCCACCTTAGGTCTCCGCTCTTCAGAGGAAGCGGAGGGTGGCTGGTTAGGGACAATAGTAACGTCCTCCTCCGGTTACCCAGCTATGTGAACTTCTTGTCACTAAGAACAAAGGGCAGGGGAAGAAGCTCTCTGCCACCAGCCTGCAATGGATATGCACCGTCAGCTGTCAGACGAGAAGCACTCTTTGGGAGCACGCTTTATAAAATCAGAAGTGGATGCAAATATCTGTCATGGCTGATTCCAGTCAGCCCTGCAACAAAGAACACAGACAAGCCAAGGATTTGTGTTATAAAAATTGGGAAGGAAGGAATAAAACTATCATTCCCAAAAGTGACAAGTTGTCTACAGGAGCATCTTGGATCCGTCAGTGTCACAGTCTCCAGGTAAACTATACTGAGCCTAAATCCAATATGTGCGTAAATCCAATATGCAAAATTTGACATTTCCCTTCTACACAGGGAACAAATAGAAAATTCAGTTTAAAAGCATTTGTTGCAATGGCGTTGAAGGTAATAAGATATCAGGGGAATAAGACCTTTTGAAAAATGTGTGTGATCTTTCTGGGAGAAAATTATAAAACTTTATTGAAAGATATAAAGAAGAAGTAGACCATGTTAATGGCAAGGCTGACTGAACGTTATAAAGATGTCAATCTTCTCCAAACTCTGTGAGAAATGGAGTGTCAGGAAGATCCCAGGTTTGAGCCAAGTTTGGGCAACTTAGTGAGACCTTGTCTCAAAATAAAACATTTTAAAAGGGCTTGGGAGGTAGCTCAGTGTGAAAACCCTGGTTCGACCCTCAGCGTCACTGAAAAACAAACCAACTCACCCTGCGGGAGAACATGCAGGAGAATGTCTTCATGAACCTGCGTGGGATTCTTAAGCAAGACTCAGGGAAGGAAATTCAAAATTGGACTGCATACAAATGAAAATTCTGGTTATTGAATGTCACTCCTATAAAAATAAAAACACCCCAAAGACTGGAATTAAGCTATGCAATGCCTGTAGCAATACAAGCTTTGGAGTCAGGATATGTAAGGAACTCCAAATAAATGTAAGAGAGAGACAAAACTGTCCCCTAAAGAAATGGACCAATGACACCAAATGGTGATTTATAGAATGCTAGCAATCAGTTGATATAGATCAAAACCACCATAAGTCTTAGTTACTTTCTCATTGCTGGGATGAAATACCTGACACCTATCAGTTAAAGGAGGAAAGTTTATTGCAGGTCACAGTTTGTGGAGGTTTTTGTCCACGCTCAGCTGTCTCCAGCGCAGATGGTATGGCCGAGGGGAAACAGTCCATGGAAGGGCGGGCAGGAAGCAGCAACAGCAGCAGCAGCAGGAAGCTTTTCCCCTTTTATTTCACTGAGGCTGCAAAGTTGTTGGGTAGCACCACCCATCCCAGGAAGGGGCTTTCCTCTTCAATAAACCCATTTGGCCACACCCAGAACCATACTGATCCGGTCAGTAGACTAATACAGTTACCACACACCCCCAATCCAGCGTCACACCACCTAGATCCAGTGATCTCCAAAAAGTCCAGCCTATGAGCCCGTGGGGCTTGGGGGGACCATCTAGACACAAGCCGTAACAGACGCCAGACCATGCGTACCAGGTTGGCAAAAGCATCACGTCTCACAGGGTCTTGTGCAGGCAGGGGTGTAGACGGGGGACTCCAGGAGCATTACTTAGCACTGTCTTCAGAGATGAGGGACGGGTGAGCCCTATATCCCTGTCATCCACTCCTAGAGAAACCTCCTATGCCAGCTCCAGGAGCCCAGGGGTCCTCACTCAGAAGTGTTTGTAAGACAAAGTGTTGCAGGTCCCTAACACGATCCTTCACAGCAGACTGGATAAAAACATTTCAGTACATTCACATAATGGAATTGTATCTGTCCGTGCTTAGTAGAGAAACAGATTTAATGAAAGATATATAAATATATAAGAATTTACAAGACTGGCTTACCATGGCCACCCACAGAGTCCGGTATGGAAGAGTGCAGAGGGTCCGTCTGCACTCTGGGGATCAGAAGGATCCAGTCGAAGGCCTGCAGTCTGGGTAGTGTCTGAGTGAGTCCGAGTCAGGAGGCCAAAGTTCTGGAGTGGGGCCTGAAGAGTCTGCGCCAGAAGCCAGGAGACGATGTCCAAGACGAAGGTGAAGACTGGAGCTCCTCAAAGAAAACAGGAACAATCTTCCTTCTTTGTTTCCCCTTTTAGCATTTTGGCCACATTCCTCCCTATGACGGCTCTTCCACACGCAGAACTACACTGATCCAATTTAGTTGAGTATTTCATACACTGCAAGTTGACACAATGAATCAATGATCACAGGAATATTATACACCAAGGAAAATCACTTAACTAGAACTTTAAGTTAAACATTTCCCAGCACACTGTTGAGTAGGAGCTGTGCCTCCAAAGTCCCAAGGCTTATGTTGAGAGAAGTGGGCTGTCTGATCTGGAATGGCCCCAAGACAAGAACTAAAACTTCTGTAGGGACAGTCCAGTCAGGTGGATTTGAGCTGACAATGAGGAAAGGGGCTGTAACAGGCCGTGCTGGCCAGGAATGAACTTCCCGTCTTTGAAAGTATGTGAGTGGGGACAGGGCAGCTGCTGCCTGGACAGTGAACCAGGCAGAGCATACAGTGGTGCAAGGGTGGGATTGGGTCAGGAGGCAGCGGAGGTGGGGAGGAAGTTGAAGGCTTCTGCATCATGACCTCATCCCATGGATTTGGGCCTCCATTGTCCCACCTGTGCAATGGGAACGTGGATAAGGAGACCTGGACTCATGGGGAGTGGAGCGCATCAGCCCATGCATGTGCCTCGGTTTCTTCCTCTGCAGAATGGGGACGAGGGGACACTCCCCTCTCCTGCCCAGTGGGAGCCCAGTGCTCCCACTGCCCCTCTGATCCCGTGGCTGGTGTCCCTCTCCCTCCCCTGTCTGGCTTTCTTGTCACTGCCCTCCCACCTGTCCACAAGGCCCCTGGGCCACCTGCAGGTTGGGGACATTGTGGGACAGTGGCTCCAGCGTGCCTGTGTCCCGTGTCCGGTGTTGTTCAGGGGCGGCTTCCACAGTTCATGGCCAGGGCTCCGTACTCAGGTGGTGCATAATTATGCCTGCCGCGTGAAGCATCGAGTCCATGGCGGCCGTGAGACATCCTTGTCACGTGCTGTGCTGAAGCCGCTCTCTTAACACGGACCGCAGGTGCAGTGTGGGGGCGGCGGGGCCACGTGTGGTTGGCCAGGTGGTGCACTGCACCAGGAAGCTCTGCTGCGGGCTGGGGCTGAGTGTTTGGTGAAACCGGCAGGGAGGCTGCTTCCCGAGCCACGCCCCTGGCGGGGTCCTCTCCAGGGGTTCCTTGCCCTTTTCCTTTTTCAAATCTGTTTTGGTGCCGGGAATTGAACCTAGGACCTAAGGCATATGCTTTACCACTGTGACACAGGCGCTTCCTGGAATAATTTTAGAGTAACAGGAACACTGTGAAGTGAGTGAGTCGGCCTCTGTCCTCTGCCCGGTCCCCCACTGTGGGTCAGTGTCCCTGACACAGGCGGGGTGTCTGTCAAAGCTAAGAAGTGAACCCTGGGGCAAATCTGGTGGCTCAGTTTCAGGCTGGAGCTGCCGTGTTCGCCTCCTTCTAATGCTCCTTCTGGGATCCAGTTCAGGGCGGGTGCCATGGCACAGTCCACTCCTTCCTTTAGATGAACCCCAGGCCGCCTTGGGGTCCAGCAGAAAATTGGGAGGGTGACATCTGGGCCCTGCCCCAGTCTTCGGCACCCTCCTGTGGGCGACAGATCCAGGGTGGGTGACCCCATCTGGGCAGGCGCTGGGGGTGGGGAGAGGGAACTTGGAGATAGCTGGGGTCCAGCGTTTTTCTGAGCCCGCCTGAAGTCCGCGTGGCCAAATGGAGCACACGCTCCCCCAGCCCTGCTGTCCAGCTGTGGCCTCAAGCCTTGCCCCCCACTGTAGCACCAGGGGTCGGGGGCTCGGATCCGCCTGCGCCATCCTAGCGCATCAGCTACTCTCAGCCCCTCTGCTCTGCATCTGCAAAATGGGCCGAGGTACCTGCCTCCAGGCCCAATGGCACAGGGCGCCGCCCTCCTCTCCCCCACCTTCGCGTCCCTCTTCATTGGCCCTGCACTGCCTCTTCCTGCGTCACCCCTCCTCTAACCTCCTGCATGTGCCCTTGCTGGGGGTGCCTCCACGTGAGCCCAGGCGATGCCCACCCCAGAGCCCTGGCTTGGACACGACGTTCCAAGTGCCAGCCTGAGTGAGGCCAACCTGAGGTCCCCAGCTCTCCCTCTTGGGGACACAGAGGTCCTTCCTGCAGCTCCTCCTGGGCTCGAGTCACTTCCTGTCTCGCCTATAGGCACCTATGCCATGGTCCTGCCTCTCTACGACTGAGGCCTCCCGCACCCAGGTACACTCAGTTCTGTTCCTGTGCCCGGTGCCCAGCAGGCACCCGGGAAATGCTGGCACTTGGGGTTGAGGTGAACCGACCTTGGGGAAACCTCAGTTCTGGGGAAGCAACCTTGGCCCCATCCCTCAGAGAGGAAATGGGTCTCCCGGTCCACAGGGTGCCCAGGTGTCCTGCTAGAGCCCCAGGGCCGGTGCCTGGGGGTGGAGGGGTGGGGCCAGCACCTGAGGCCCCCTCCCCTGCCCGGCTGCAGGCCCCGCCCTCTGCAGACCAGGGGCCACAGTCTGGTGAGTTCCTCTTCCGCTTCCTCCTGCCTCCTGTCCCTGGGCTGCTTCTCCTCCTCTCCTCGGGGCCACCTCAGTAGCTCTCCACACCCGTGGTGCCTGCAGGCACGCTGCTTCTGGCTGTGAGCTGTCACTGCCACACCCCAGGCCCCGGACACCATGCAGGCCATCAAGTGTGTGGTGGTGGGAGATGGGTAGGTACCTTTGGGGACAGTGGAGACCCTTCCGCCCTGCATCCTGGCAGATGGGCAGATGGAGGAGCCTGGGGGCTGCTGGGAGGAGTCGCTTCCTTCTTCTCCCACGGCCCAGAGGGAGCACGGGGGGTGGCTGTGAACAGCCTCGCCCTTCATGCCTCTCCCACCCTGCAAACCGCTGGACCGGTGGGCGGTGGTGCCCGGGGCGCACGCCTGCACCCTGAGAGCCAGGGCAGGTCTCCAGTTTGGTCCGCGGTTCTGTGGATGCAGTGTCAGGCAGGGACCGACAATCTGGCCTGGCCCTGGCTGGCCTGGGCGGTGATCCCTGGTTCGCTGCTGCACAGGTCATGGCACAACTCCGAGTCTCAGCCAGGCCATCTGGGGCTGCTGTGCGGGGTCACAGGGACGGGCTGAGGGGGCCTGTGCATTTCTGCTCCCCGCCCCCACCTCCAGCCTGACGGTTGGGGAGGATGCGGAGAGAATCAGAGGCGGAGTTAGGAAGGAGCAGGGCAGGAGGTGTGGGGGCCAGTGGGGGGCAGGCTGGGCCAGGGGCTTCTT
The DNA here is from genome assembly GCA_004027295.1 of Dolichotis patagonum. Classification (NCBI taxonomy): domain Eukaryota; kingdom Metazoa; phylum Chordata; class Mammalia; order Rodentia; family Caviidae; genus Dolichotis; species Dolichotis patagonum. The sequence continues at coordinate 10,767 of PVJX010048543.1, forward strand.
GGTGGTTGGAACCCAGTAACCAGCAAGCGCCAGTTTTCTCATCCGTAGGACGACAAGGCCAGTGTGTCAGGCTCTCACACCAGCCAGCGTGTGTTAGGGTCCAGGCAGCCCTGTCTCCGGGGTCCGTCCCAGTGTGGTCCAGCTGGCCCACCCTGCATGGCCGAAGCCTGCAGCCTCGGGAGTCTTGGACCCCTCCAGGCCGGAGCCCCAGGAGCCCGACTTTGACTGAGATCAGGCTCAGTGGGGGCGCAGCCGGCGGCCCGTTATCTGCCCCATTGGCCCGCCGCCTGCCCCAGCCCGCCCTGCACACTTCTGCTTTGTGTCGGTGGGGGAGGCGCGGAAGTCAAGGGTAACCACGTCCCTGTCATTCAAAGTTACCTCCTTGGTGGCAGGCTCTGGGGATGGTGGCAGTAGAGATAGGGTGAGAAGTCTGCCTGGGACAGGAAGTGACAAAACCCAGCCGAGCTGGGGAAGGCCCAGAGCTGCCCCCGCCCCGGCTGCTCAAAGAGCTACATGCGCCACGTTCACCTGGCAGGCCAGGGCGGGCATCACCAGTAGCGGCTGTCACCACTGAGTTGTCACTTACTGTGTGTCAGGCACTGGGCTCGGTCCTGTCCCTCTCTAACCCCACCCCCCACCACCCTGACAGCACGTCCCTTTGCTCAGGTGGGATGAGGAGTCTC
>PVJX010048544.1:0-11435 GCA_004027295.1 Dolichotis patagonum
TTGATCATTTTCTGTTATTCGGTTCAGAAAGCCCTGTAATTCTTTCACTCTATGCATGGCTTTATACTATTGTGTTATGTTTGATATTATTGTATTTGAAACTATGCTCAACTATAGCAGAGTAAGAGATACGGTGTTAGCTACTGTTGATGTCCAGTTGTCTTAATGTAAAGTACTGTGTTGCCTATGTTGTCCTGTTTTGATCTGCTCTGTACTGTCCCCTTTTGTTTTACTCTCTTTCAAATTAAAAAAAAAGAGATAAAAAGGTCACTACATACTTGTTAGGGGAAATCAAAAGGAAGAGATAAGAATCATATATGCACCAAATATGAGAGCACACGGCTATACAAGACAAATATTAATAGACATGAAAAATCAAATAAGCAATAACACAACTATAATGGGGGACCTTACCACCCCACTGTCACAAACAGACAGATTAACTAGACAAAAAAATCAGCAAAGAAACAACAGAACTAAATCAAACTTAAGAACAATGGACTTAGTAGGCGTGTACAGATTAATCCACCCAACACCATCAGAATACACATTCTTCTCAGCTGTGCATGGGACATTCTGTAAAATAAACCATATACTAGCCCATAGAATATGCTTAAGTAAATGAAAAGGAATTGAAATTATCCCATGTATATTATCTGACCACAGTGCAATGAAATTGGAAATTAATGACAAAAGAACCAGCAAAAGCTCCATAAACACATGGAAATTAAGAAGCACCTCATAAAACAACCAATTAGTCACAGAGGAAATTAAAGAAGAAATTAAACAATATATACAATCAAAAGAAAATGCAAATACAACTTACCAGAACCTGTGGGATGCAATGAAAGCAGTCTTCAGAGAGAAATTTACAGTGGTAAAGACTCATTTCAGAAAAACAGAAGGAACACAAATAAACAGCCTAATGCTGCACTTCAAACTTCTCAAAAAAGAACAAATGAAGGTCAAAGCCTAAAGGAGAGAGAAAATTATAAAGATCCAAGCAGAAATTAATGCAATTGAGATTAAGAGAGTAAAACAAAGAATTAATGAATTGAAAAGTTTGTTCTTTGGAAGAAGAACTACTATTGAGAAACTCCTAGCCAACCTTATCGAAAAAAGGGAAAAAAAAGCTGAAATTCATGTAATAAAGAATTAAAGGGGTGAAATCACTATAGATCTTGTGAAAATACAGACTATCATCCATACCTACTTTGAAAACATTTACTCTCATAGGATTGAAAACACAGAATAAATGGATAGGTTCCTATAAACATGAATTACCAAAACTGGATCAAGAAGATATAAAACTTCTGAATAACCCAATATCAGTTTATGAAATTGAAAATGTAATTAAAATCTTACCAACAAAAAAATCCTAGGTCATGATGGATACACACCTGATTTATACAAGAAATCTGGAGATGATTTAATACCAATATTCCTCAAACTCTTTAATGAAATTAAAAGGGAAGCAACTATCCCTAATTCATTCTGGGAGGACAATATTGCCCTGATACCAAAACTAGAGAAAGATCCAACAAAAAAGACAATTATAGGCCACTCTTTCTATTGAACATAGATGCAAAAATCCTCAATAAAATACTAGCAAACATAATGTAGCAAATCATCAAGAAAACCATACACCACGACCAGGTGAAATTCATCCCAGGAATGCAGGGATGGTTCCACATATGCAAATCAACAAATGTAATACATCATATTAACAGAACAAAAAACAAAAATCACATGAGCATCTCAATAGATGCAGAAAAAGCTTTTTTTGAGATTTTCTCATTTTTTATTTAAAAAATCAGAATAAAAAAGGATAGAAATGGTAGCGAATTTAAAAAAAATAGGAAATTAACACTAATTAATATATTGCATATTGTTATCTTAGAAGTAATTGTTCAGGTTATAAGATTTAGGCATGAAACAATGAACAATCAAACAATGAAAGCACAAATTATTTTTTTTTTGATGAACTAAAAGAGATTAGTAGTATAGCTATCTATCATATATAACATATATATATATATATATATATGTGTGTGTGTGTGTGTACCTATATACATACAATCTTTTCCCTATTCCTTCTCTCCTTTCCTCTATCCCAGTTATTCTTTCCTTTTTAGCACTTTCTTTCCCATTCATTATCACAGTATCTATCGTACATTTTAGATATTAATATTCTTTCAGGTTTTTTTACACTAAGGAGACAATATGATATTTACAAATGTGAGTTTGATTTATTTCACTTAAAAGGCTTTTGATAAAGTCCAACACTCATTCATAGTAAAAACCCTACAGAAAGTCAGAATATGTTTTTTACCTTAATCTAATAAAAGCCATCTATGAAAAACCAATAGCCAATATCATACTAAATGGTTAAAAACTGAAAGCTTTCACTCTAAAATCAAGAATAAGACAAGGATGTCCACTATCACTACACCTATTCAATACAGTTCTGGAAATATTAGCCAGAACAATTGGACAAGAGAGAGAAATAAAAGGAATAAAAGATAGGAAAGGAGGAAGTTAAATTATCATTATTTGCAGATGACATGATACTCTATATAGAAGACCCAAAAAACTACACCAATAGACTTCTAGAATAAATAAACAAAGTCAGCAGCATAGCTGGGTATAAATTTAATACTCAAAAGTCAATAGCATTCCTGTACACAAACAACAAACTCACTGAAAGAGCAATTAGGGAAACCACATCCTTCACAATAGCATTTAAAAAATGAAATACTTAGGAATCAATTTAACAAAGTACATAAAAGATTTATACATTGAAAATTACAGTACTCTGAAAAAAGAAATTGAAGAGGAATTCAGAAAATGGAAAGATATCCCTTGCTCATGGATAGGGACAACCAACATTGTGAAAATGGCTGTACTCCCAAAATTGCTATATAGATTTAAAGCAATTCTGATCAAAATACTGTTAGCATATCACACAGATCTAGGCAAAACATTCATAAAACTCACATGGACTCATAAGAGACCTAGGATAGCAGAGGCAATCCTGGGCAACAAAGGCAAGGCAGGAGGCATAATAATCCCAGACTTGAAATTATACTACAAAGTTGCTATAATAAAATCAGTATGGTACTGGAAAAAAAATAGACCTGAGGATCAGTAGAACAGAACAGAAGATACAGACACAGCTATAAACACACTCAGCCACCTTATATTTAATAAAGGGGCCAAACATTTTAACTGGAAAAGGACAGCCTCTTTATAAGTTGTGTTGGAAAAATTGGCTTTCTACATGCCAGTGACTTAAACTAGCCCATGTCTATGATCATGCACTAAATTAAGGTCTAAGTGGATCAAAGATTTAAATGTTAAGACAGAAACACTAAACCTACTGGAAAACAAAGTAGGTAGAAATCATGAACAAAAACCAAACTGCATGGGAAGTACTTCAAGAATGAACAACTGCAATCATCTTACTGAAGTTTTTTCACATCAAAAGAAATTATCAATAGAATGAAAAGAAAACCCATAGGTTGGGAAAAAAGATTTTTTTCTAGCTGTTTCTCAGACCAAGGACTTTTACCTAGATTGTAGAAAGAATTGAAAATAATTATCCCTCTCCCCAAATTTAAAGACTCAATCCAAAAACAGGCATCTGAGCTGAATATGCAATTCTTAGATCAAGAAATACAAGTGGCAAATAAATACATGAAAAAATGTTCAACATCATTAGTCATTAGAGAAATGCAAATTAGATATCATCTCACTTTAGAGAAAATGGCTAACATCAAGAAATTAACCAATAATATACATTGGAGCGGCTGTGGGGAAAAAGGATCACTTCTCCATTGTTGCTGTAGACTGGTGCAGCCACTGTGGAAATTAGTGTGGAGATTCCTCAAAAAAGTAGGACTACAGGTTCCATTTAACCCAACTATTTCTCTTCTTGGTATTTTCCCAAAATAATTAAAAGCATTGTACCACTGTGATATATGTGCACCCATGTTTGTAGTGACACAATTTCTAACAGTTAAATCTTGGAAACAGCCCAAATCAACTGATGAATGGATAAAAAAGATGTGGCATTTTTATAATGGAGTATTACTCAGCCATAAAGAATGATAAACTCAAGGCTTTTATAGGTAAATGGATGCAACTAGAAAGCACACTCACAAGTGAAATAAACAGACTTGCATGTGTAAACACTGTATTTTCTTGCTAGTGTAAGAAACTGAAAGAGTAAAATAGGATCCAAAAGTTACCATAGATATAGTAAAAGGGAAAGAAACTGCTCAAAGAAAAATTATATTGTTTGATCAATCTTGCATGCTTGTGTCTGGCAGCCTGAGCAATTACTTTAAGGATAACAATATGTAATATAACAACCATTGTTAAATTCCTATCATCTTGTTTTGAAATCCTGTATCGCCATTGTTTTCTGTTGTTGTTGTCATCATTTTGTTTTTGTTATGATTTTTAATTGTTTGTGTCTTGATTTTGTTTTTTTCTTTAAAAAGTATCTAAAACCAGTGCATAACAATAAACACTATGAAAATAAGAGGATATAATTTCCAGAATTGTCACATAATAGTATTTTAAGTTTTAATTAAAAAATAAGATGCATGCAATGAAATTTTGTTTTAATTAAAAAATAAGATGCATTCAATGAAAAAGAATAGCACATATAAGGTAAACAAGAAAGGTAACAGAAACTGACCCTGAGCAATGCAGACATATTAGCCTTCTTCTAAATGCATTATATCAACTATCTCAAACACCAAAGTGCTAAAGGAAATCATGCACAAAAAATAGAGAAAACCTACAGAACAATGTCTCAATAAACATAAAATACCAATAAAGTGACAGAAATTACAAGAGTCAAATAGTAATTCTATAGGTTAAACAATAAAGTTAAATATCTATTCGATGATTTCAATATCAGACTGAAAAAAATCATCAAACTTGATAAGTCAAATGAAATTATCCAGTCCAAGGAGCATAGTGCAGCCCCAGAATAAGTTTAAAAGGATAAAGAAGCAGAGATATATTGAACAGAAGTGCTGTGCCTATTAATCTTAATTTCCCTTGCCCAGGTTAAGAGGAAGAGATAAATCTCAGATGAATATGCTCAATTAATTCCTACTAGGATTAAATCGAGAGAGTCAGACTAAAGTACACCCTATCAAACAGTCAAGAGCCAAATATGAAGACAGATTCCTGACAGCAGGAACAGAAAAGTAACTCTTTGTGCAAGAAGGATCTTGAACAAGATGAACAGCTGATTTCCACCAAAGATTATTGGAGCCAGGGACATTGGAATTCAGTGGTAAACACATTGGCAGGAAAAAAAAAATACTATCAACCAACAGTTCTATTTTTAGTAGAACTCTCCTTCAAAATCAATGAGAAATTAATATATTAAAAATAAAAACTCAGGGATTAAAGTAAATACAATAGACCACAGTACTGGGTGCTAGTATCGCAGGCAAAAGAAGAAAAACACAGGATCATAGCAATATGTGAGGAAGAAATATGAAAACACCCAGAAGCTGTTCATTGTTTTACAAAAACTTATGGTAATATAGAACTTTAAGGGAATTTCTTTCATTTTATGAAAAAATGAATATTTTATAGCTAGTATATACTTAATTGGGATAAATTCAAAATTTGCTCACTCAGATCTGGAACAAAGCACCTTCAATATCTTCAATATCTTTTCAAATCATAATAGAGCCTGGATAATGCAAAGGATAGGAAAAAGAATTAAAAGAAATATAGAATGAGGAGAAATAAATAAAATTGTCCTTAAGCTGAGGCAAAATGATTAAGTGGGAAATGAAAAACAATAACAATTTTTAAAACTTCTGAAACTGCTAAACAAATAAAGTAAATTTGGTAGATACAAGATTAATATATGAAAATCACTTACTTTTTTATATATTGATAATTTAAAAACCAATTTTAAATTAAAGACACAAAACCATTTGTATTAGCATTCAAGTGTGAAATATACAGGTATAAGTCTATCAAAAGATGGACCTGATATACTGGAGTTGAAGGAAATGCTGATGAAAGAAATCAGTGAATTAAGTGAAGAGAAATTCAGTGTTCATGTACAGGAAGATTAAATATTATCGGTCTCTCCCAACCTGATCTTCAGATTCAATGCAATTCCAACTCAAATCAAAACAAATTTTTTTAGAAGTTTTTGTGAAAGTATCTGGAGAGGCAAAGCATCCTGAAAACCTTTCACGATATGAAAGGAGTGTGGCAGACATTATCAAATTTCCTGTCTTCTTATATAAAGTCACAGTAATCGAGATAGTTTAGAACTGCTGATACAACACATCAATTGGAGAAAATAGAGTCAAGAAATGGACCCACAAAATGTAACCAGCTGATATTGATGAAAGAGAAATCTCTTGAGTCCCTTCTCCCAGACTTCTGAGCGACTTGAATGGCGCAGACATGTCAAATTGCTATTTATCATGCTACTTCGTGAGTTTTGCTTTAAGAACCCAGGATCTTTCAAATGCTGGCCTCACGTTCTTCCTAGGGGGTTCCGAGGAAGGGGGTGTGGAAGGATGTGGGGGAGAAACAGCACTTGCAGGGTACTAAGAGAAGCCCGGAGAACAGCCCAGGTCAGCCTCATCAGAGTGCTCCAGGGTCTCCTCGGGCCAGGGTGCCTCTTCCTGATGGACTGGACTTGCTGGCCAGAGGGAGAGGCTTTCTGTACTCAGAGACTTGACCTTGACTTTGTGCCTATCTGCCAAGCAGTATCGTCCGTTTCAACTTTCATGACTGTGGTCCAACTGTGCCTCTCTTTCCACTGCACATTTCACAATGCTCTGCTGTAGTCAGGGGTTGTGAGAACAATGACAATCAGGACACAGAATTTATAATATTATTCTATGATGGTCACCCAGAGTTAAACACAGAAAGTGCAGGAAATCTGTCGACAACACTGAAGACCCAGAACATTCAGCTGAGGGCCTGGATCCCACAGCAGTGTCCTGCATGAGTCCAGCTGAAGACCCAGAGCCCAAGACAAGGACTCACACCAGTCTGTTTTATTGATCTGCTGAGATGGTCCAAAGGTCAGTGGTGGAAGCTAGAAAGTCTATGCCAGCGGGGTGAAGGAGCTGTGCCAGTAAGTTGAGGATTCTACACTGGAGCTGAGAAGTCACGCTCGAAATAAGGACCAGGGCTGCCCTGAAAAGTGCCACAGCCATCCTCAGCCGCATGAAGGTCTGACAATGAGAACAGTCGGGTACGTGCCAGAAAGCCAGCCTGACAAGTTCCTCCCGGAGATCAGAGGGCCAGAGCTCCCCTAAACACAGTGAACCATAGCCACCCTCACTGACAAGGTCCTGAGCTCCTCCCATGACAATGGCTGAATTCATCTGGGGAAGTTAGCATGAAGAGCTCCTCCAGGAGAACCAACGGCTTGAAACAGCAACACTTCGGAGAACCACAACACCCAGCTCTTCTCCTCCATGTCTCTATTTACGCAGGCAACTTCCCTCAGGTGGGCCATCTACGCTCAGCACCATGCTGATCTAATTCAGCAGGTACTAAGTTGACTTTCAGTTTTTAATCCATAACGTGCTCTCTCTCCTACAAAGAGAGCTCACTGTGACAGTCTATGTTCTCCACCCAGGTATGAGGCAAATATTCTAGAGCTATGCAGATTTTCTGTGGAGGAAATACATTGTTAAACTACAGAGCTTGGGGTAGAGTGCCAAATGCTCCCAATCTAGACGAGCTGCATTATTTTGTAGAAAACAGTGTGATGAAATGGGCATTGAAAAGCCCCTCTATGGGTCAGCTGGTCCCCAGGACAGTGTCCACACTTTACAAGCCGCGCTGACTGCTCTGTGCCATGTGAGTTAGTAACGAAGAACTGGATACTTGCATGGGAGGAACTGAGCACAGAACAGAAGTGACAGCGGGCATCGGGCAGTGCCCCCTTAGCCTTAAGGACTTAGGGGTTGAGGATGTGGGAAGTAGGAGGGCTCTTATTTACAGCACCACAAACAAAGTAGATACATGCACTCTAAGGTTTACCTTCTATCCATCAGTGACCCGTGCTTCCCTCAAGCACCTTGGATGTAAAGCAGATCCTAGCCACCCTCCTGGATTAGGGCTCCTGTTTTGAACTACACTGTTATTTTCTTTGGTATTAGTATGTGCCCGGGGTTTCTACAACAAGCTACCATGGTCTGCATGGCTTACAGCTCTGAAATGCATACGCTCACAGTTCCGGAGGTGGGAGCTCTGTGGTGCAGGCACCTGCATGTTGGTTTATCCCAAGGACTCTGCTTTGCTGCAGAGCCCTGCTCCTGTTCTCACGCGTCTGTCCTTTGTGTGCGTCTGCGTCCCAGTTCCCCTCATCGGAGGACGTTAGGTGTGTTGGACAAGGGCCCACTCCTAAGACCTCAGGTTTCCTTGAGTACCCTTAAAAGCCCTACTTTCAGATGCAGACACATTCTGTGGTACTAAGGGCTTAGGACTTGGGAATTTGTGCCTAACAGAATTCAGTCATTAACAATCTACTTCACGTGTGCCTCACCTTGAGGCTTGTGAGCTCTGACCCAAAATGACAAAGAGAAACACGCGAACAATGAGTCCATGAGCTTGAATTAAACTGTGATTGTTGCGCAGTTATATTTAAACTGATATTAGAAATTTAAATTCATGAGAAAAAAGTCCTACTTTATCTTCATCATAAGATGCATTTTAAAAGGTATCTTTTCAATAAGTCACCTTTTTTTCTGCTTCCTGTGCATAGAAACCAACAGATTTTTAGTTCTTCAGGGGCCGCACTAACACATGCACACAGGGACAAGTCAGAACTCCAAAAGAGAAGAAAAACACATTCAAATCAGCCTTAGGCCTCCGGATGATGCAAAACAAGGAAGTGGGCAGCGGACCTGGAAAGCTGGAGGCTGGGGTGACCAAGCCAGAGGACGCTGGTGGCTGGACTCCCAGGAGGACGACTGCTGTGCAGATGAATACAGAGACACCGACCCTCGGAGACGAAGGGCTTCTCCAAAGGAGCCCGTGACTGAGACTGGGAGACAAGCGCCTCAGTGTCTGTGGGCTTGGGAGAAGTCCTAGGTCTCAGTCCAACTTTCTCAAAACAGGGCAAAACCCTGTGCCCCACATCCTTTTGGGGGGAACCTAGGACACATTCCTCTGGAGATTAGGAATAACATCATTGCCAAAGAGAGAGAAAGGAAAGAACCTGTTGACCAGAGTGTGCAGGAAACCAGTTTAACTAACAATGATGAAGATCAAGGGTTTTGGGGACTTTGGGGGGAACTGAGCCTGAGTGTCGGACTGGCCTTTATAAACAGGTGACAAAGAGTTAGGGTTAGGGTTAGGGTTAGGCCTTCCGAGGCGGTGAGAGGGTCACGTGGTGCCGAGTGCATGGGGGTGCGTGGAAGCAGGCATCCTGGGGATCACACAGGGGTTCACCTGACCAACTCCGAAGCCTCCGCAGCTCACAGAGATGCCGACAGTGGCCGCCCTCCTCATGTGGGTGAAGACAGAGGCTGCATGTAGAGACACTGCCTCCCCAGGGCAGAACTAGGGGTCACCCGTGTGGAGAGGGTCATGTCCCAGAGCTCCGCCGACCTTTCGGTAGTAAAGGCACTTCGGGCCCGGCATGCGGTTAGTGGCCTTGTAGAGCCCTTGTCTGGCCGGTATGTGATCGCGGGTTCATCTCTACCGCAGATTAAAGACTCAACGAGGTCAGGCAATCAGGCCTCCAGAGAGCTGGAACCCAGATCCGCCCACATGACTTCTGTCTGCCTTCTCCTTGGTGAACACTTAGCTGTGACAAGTGGGGTTCTCTGTCCTCCATGCACCTCTTACCTGCTTTGGGCCCTGTACTGCCCTTGGGACAGCTGGGCTCTGCCCTCTGACCTTGTGATTCCAGCCCTCTGTAGATGCCGAGGCAGAGGCAAGTTGTGTGGGGCACTGCGCGGCCTAGGAGGGTGGTCAGAAAGCCCTTGGGTCTTTTCTACAATTCCCCCAAGTTCCGAACAGAGAGTCCATAGCTCTGGACACAGAATTCTTCTTGTCCACCTACTAGGCCTGATTCCCTAGGGCCCTGACCCGCCCACAGGCGACTCCAGTGCGTGCTCCTGACTCCAGATGAGTTCCTAAGGGCAGTTTCACATGTGTTGGTCCCTGTGTCCAGAGCACCATGGCAACTCACCGTGGCTTCCCTCCCTCTGCCAGTCTCTGCTTGGGCATCACTTCCAGAGTGCAAGTCTCCTTGCCCCTCACCCAGCATTTCCAAAATGCCTCTGTGTCTCTGTGAACCCCGAGTCAAGCAAGGTTTAGTTCTACAGAGGGAACCGGATGCAAGCTTTATCCCTGGGCCTGTGAATGAATGAAGGAGAGGACAGAGGGCTGAGCGTGCTAGGGTGTAGGGGAGCAGCTAGTGCAGCTGGTACCCCAAGACCTCGGCTTCCATAAAGAAGTGGACACATAAGGAGGGCTGCTTCCACAGATCCCCGCCCTCACTCAGATTTCTCCTGAAATGAAGCATTTTAGTCAGAAAAATAAAGTCCATGGCTTACTGCATGCGGGCACGCGCACGTACACACACACACACACACACCCCTCAGCAGACACAAACACACATACACACACTCTCAGAGCACCCATGAGGGAACGGACATTCAACCACCCACCAATAACACACAGGTAAGGGCAGGCAGAGATGCTGGGGCACCAGAAGGCAGAACATACCCGTGTACTGTGGGCTGACTGAGCTATTCAGTTTTTAAATTTCACTTTTAAAATGTTGTAGCTACTACTAGTGGCTACTATGTCAGACAGCAAGATTACAAGAAAAAGGCCAGTGCCAAGAATCTCAGGATTCCAGCCTGCCAAGGAAGCAGCTGAGGCCTGTAGGACTCTGCCGGGTCTTCTCTCTCCATCAGCCTCACCATCTGGGGGTGAACGCAGACAGGTCCACTCCTTAGCCAGGCCATTGCGAGACTGGGGCTCCTCCGCACTTCCTGTTCTCTACGCCCTGGGCTGGTGATTAGGTCATCCGGGCCTGGCGGATGGAGCATGCGCACAGGACAAGGGGAGCTTCACTGTCAAGAGGCCGCACTCCCAGCGGGACCTGCAGGGCTGCTTCTGTGCTTCCCTGCACAGGAAGGGAGGGGAGGATGTTCTCTGCAGCCAGTGAAGGCGCCTGGCAGCCTGGGGTCCAGCGCCTGGGGGTGGACGCCAGCCGGATGCACGCCTGGAGGCCTTGGACCAAGGGCCGGCTTGCCGTGGGCTCCCAGGAGCGCTCTCCAGAAACACAGGGCCTCACTTCTCCTGAAGGTGCTGGGCGAAGCCTGGGCTTCAGCAAGGTGCTCCTGACCTTCCTGGGCTGTTTCCTTCCAGGAGAGCGGTCCTGCTGCCACCTAGTGGTGACG
>PVJX010048545.1:0-11435 GCA_004027295.1 Dolichotis patagonum
AATTGAAACTATGCTCAAGTATAGCAGAGTAAGAGATATGGTGTTAGATACTGTTGATGTCCAGTTGTCTTAATGTAAAGTACTGTGTTGCCTATCTTGTCCTGTTCTGATCTGCTCTGTACTGCCCCCTTTTGTTTTATCCTCTTTTAAATAAAAAAAAATCAGACCCCCAAAATTCAAAGATCAAATGCAAAAATGGGCACCTGAGGTAAACACTGACTTCTCAGATGCAGAAATATGAAGAGCAAATTAATATGTGAAGAAAAGCTCATCATCACTGGTCACTTGAAAAATGCAAATTAAAACAACACTGAGATTCCATCTCACTCCAGAAAGACTGGCTGTCATCAAGAAATCATGCAATAACAAATGTTGGTGGAGCTGTGGGGAAAAACAAAACCTCTTCAACTGCTGCTGATAGTTTAGACTGCTACCTCCACTACAGAAATCATTGTGGAGATTCCTCAATCATTGTGGGTTCCACTTTACCCACTTATTAGTCTTCTGCATATTTTCCCAGAAAAATTGAGAATATCATGCCACAGCCATATGTGTGCACACATGTTTATAACAGCACGAGATGTAATTGCTAAATCTTGAAAGCATCCCAAATAACCATCAACTTTGGAATGGATAAAAATATGTGGTATTTTTGTACACAATGGAGTATTACTCAGCTACAAAGTGGGATAAACTAGAGGCTTTTATTGGTAAATAGATGCAACTTGAGACCATACAACTAAGTGAAATAACTCAGGCTCACACATGTAAATATATTGTGTACCTAGTGAAAAAAACTGAAAGAGTAAATAAGATACAAACTGTATAAAAGGCATTGTGAAAAATGAAAGTAAAGGAAAATGCTCAAAACTAAAGAAAAACAGGGATGGGGAAAGGAAAAAAGAAATAAGGGAAAAAATTATATGTATACCTATACACATATCTGTATCAGTATACAATGTAGAAAACTATACTAGTATTCTCTTTTAATTCATCAAAAGGAACAGCATGTGGTTTTATTGCTTATTTGATCATTTTAAATGCTTAATTCTTGTAATTTGAACAACTACTTTTAGTAATATTATGCAGAGAGACAGGAAAATGGTGGAACAGTAAGAAGTAGAGTAAATAGCCTCTCTGAGAGAAACAGTCCATGTTCTGGAATATAGCTTTCTGGAGAAGACAAGGAGGAAAAAATGGGTCCCCTAAACCCAGAAAGAAATTAAAGTGAGCATTGAAGCCCACTGAGAGAATATAAAAAATGGGAAAACTTAAAGAGAAGACGGTGGTAGCTGGCAGCGTTTTCACCAGAGCCAGAACCACTGTGCCAGAAGTGTTGTTAGAACATGAAGATGCACATTGACAGTGAAGCTGGTGGCTAGCAATCCCAAAGGCCTTGGCGGCGAGATGCAGTGGTGGAGGGGAGCAGCAAACCAGAGAACTGCACTGGTTGGTGGTGAGTGTGAGGGACTCAGTCTTCCCACAAAAGTGGGCAATTGGCCAGGCACCATTTTGGAACTGGGCAGGATAATCCTAGAGATAGAACTGCCTCTAGCTTCTTTCAGCCACTCCTAGCTCAGGGAAGACTGGTAGAAATTTCTTGGACTGAGTTCCACCTCTCTGCATAGTCCAATAGCCACTGCTGAGGTTTCCCTAAAGCTATCCCTAACCAACCAAACCCACCTGGAACACACTAAGGTAGTGAAGACTCCGTGTGGTTAACTAGCTCAGAAGGGAAGGGACAGACTTCCCTGCCCCTGCTTACACTCCAGTAGCCACCAGCAGACTGGGAAAAGTAGAAAACAACAGAAATACTTAGCCAACACACTTCAGAGTAATTTTAACCAATACAGGATGTGCCAGGAACCCCTCTACCCGCTTGTCTGGAGGAAACCAGGAACATGACAAGAGGAAGAAGGAAAAGGCAGTCTCTGGCCTCCAACCCAAGCAGTACTGGTCCAGGAGATGTAAACATAGAAGAGACCTGGAGTTACACCTCTGAAGTTTTTGAAGCAACAGCAATTGAAATAAAGAAACAACTCCATGAAACTACAAAAGAACTTAGAACAGAAATACTATTACAGGTAAAAGAAGATATGAGAAACATAATAAAAGAATTGCTAAGCACCTCTAAAGAAGACACAGATGAAAGAATAGAGGAGCATAGAAAAAGGAGAGAAACCTTCAATGAAGAATAGAAAAAAATTTAAAATACATGAAATAGATTCAAAAAGATTACCAGGAAATTAAAAACTCCACTGAAGGCTGGCAAAAAAGCTTGAAAATAACTAAAGATAGATTATCAAAATTTGAAGACAGGTTTGCAACTTGTGATTGCAAAAGGAAAGATCTCTTAAAAATAACAAGGAATCAGGAAGTAATAATACAAAGGCTAGAAGACAACAAGAAGATCTATAACTTAAGAGTAAAAAATGTGAGTGAAGAAGCAGGGGTAAACACAAATGAAATACAAAGGCTATTTACAAAAATAATTAAAGGGAACTTTCCAAGCATAGGAAAAGGAAATGATATTGAGGTATATGAGGCATACAGAAATCCAGAAAGCTACAACCAAAATAAATCTACATCCAGACATATAATAATCAAGATCCCAGAAATTAAACACAAGAACAGAATATTAAAAACTGTCAGAGAAAAGAAACAGATAACCTGTAAAGGAAAACTCATCAGAATCATGACAGAGTTCTCAAAAAAACCCACCAAATCAAGAAGTGTTGGAAGGGAAGTATTCCAAGTCCTGAAAGGAAATACCTTCCAACCCAAATTGATGTACCCTGAAAAACTATCTCTCAAAATTACTGGAGAATCAAGATGCTTCCATGACAAAGAGGAACTTGGGGAGTTCATGACCACCAATACACCCCTACAAAAATTATTGAAAGACATTCTAGAGAGACAGAGAAAAAAGACAATGCTTTCAGGAACAGTGGCAGAGGGGGCTCACTGAATGGGGCACACAGTGGAATGAAGGGGGAAAAGTAGACAAACAATGGTAGAAATATAACATGGCAGAGATGAGGCAGAAAGGTTGGCTATAATACTAATATGGATGGACTTGATTCACCAATAAAGAGAAACACAGGCAGGGTGGATCAGGAGATAGGGTCTATGAATATGCTCTACATAACAAATACAATTATCTCAAAAGAGGGTTTATAGACTGAAAGTCAAAGATGAAAAAACAATGCTCTGTGTGACAGGGAACAAGATAAAAGTGGCTGTAGCTTGCCCATCAGCTACAGATTGGCTAGAAAGCCATAACACTTTTATACAATGAAAAACTACTCAGCTATAAAAAAAATACCTTGAGGCTCTTGTAGGTAAATGGATACAATTTAACATCATGCTCAGGGGGTAAAAAAAGGTACAGAAGCACTTAGGTGAATAGAGGGCTGTCTCCTTAATCTAAAAACTAAAGGAGTTAGTGGGATACAAAATGTAGAGTGCGCCCTGTGAAAGGGAAAGGGGAATATTGTCTAAAAAAGGAGGGCAGTAAGACCACGCCCTGCATCTGAGGCCACTCCAGAACCCATGAGAGCAACCAGTGGGCCTATCTGGATTACACTCAGTGAACTCCAGGCAGTAAGGAGGGCCCAGAATCCACTCCTGGGCCCTGACCACATGCACTGCAGGAGCAGAATCCCAGTGCACAGGGGCAAACTTGGAACTCTGCTCCCAGGCAGTAAAACCACACCCTGTGTCTGAGGCCACCCCAAGATGCACAAGAGGGACCAGCAGGCATAACCAGACTACACTCAGTGAACTCCAAGCTGTGAGCAGGGCCCAGAATCCACCCCTGGGCCATGACAGCACATGCCTCTGCAGAATCCAAGCTCACAGAGCAAACTTGGAACTCTGATCCCAGAGGAACCTTGGACTATGCAGATTGTCTGTGCTAGCTTGAAGGAAAATTAAGTGACTGGCTCCCCTAAACAGAAGATCTAAGCTGGCTCCAGTCAGTGTGGTGAGTATGCCTCTAAAATATAGGTACATAGTGGCTAAATATGGCCAATAGTAAAGATCCTTCCAACTAACTGTAAGATGTTAGTAAGTCTCACAAGAGTGAGGGTGATGCCTTCTTACACAAAGGAAACATCAGGCAAATTAAGGAGTATGCTGAGAAGGAATCCCCCAACTTGAAGAATATCAAAAGGGTTTATGAGACACACAGGCACACAATAGGGACACAGTAGGGCCTCAGCCAACAAAAGCACTATAGACAGGGAGATTTGATGACCTGGAATAACATGAAGATAAAGTACTAGCAGGAACTAAAAGCTGTCCTACATCAATACTACTAGGCTTGTCAGCCCAGGAAGAATATAGGACTTGCCCAACAGGCCCTGCAGCAGGGGCTCAGGTGACTGGCTCATCTATTCATTGTGGGACCCAGCAATTGGACAAACATCAACTTTACAGTAGGACACCAAGATACACTCTACCAAGAGTTGACACTAGTGGGTCTGAAGAACCAAACACTAACTCAAAAGGGGAAAATGGCAAAATGAAAAAGCAAAATGCAATCTCAAACACCAAGTACACCAGGAGCAAGTAGAGGAGACACTGAATTAGAGGACTCCAAAAGTAACACAATGCAAATTTCTGAAAGAAGAGCAAATTAAATAAAAAAAAACTACATGAAGCCATAGAGGAAATAAATTAAAAGTACTCTCCCATGTAAAAATAGAAGTACCAACCATAGTGAAGGAGTTGCTGAGCACAGCTAAAGATTAAATAGAGTAAAAAGTACAGCAGCATGGGAAACTGACTGAAACCTTGAATGAACAATATAGAAAACAAGCATAATTCATGAAGCAAACTGAAAGAGATATCCAAGAACCAAAAAAATTCTACTGAAACCATGCAAAACCATTTAAATGAAGCTAAGGATATGATTTCGGACCTTTAAGACAGGATCACAATTAGTGATCATGAAAGGGAAAAGCCTTTAAAAATAAAAAAGCAGCATAAAATGACAATACAGGAGCTTCAAGATGATACCAAAAGCAACAATATAAGATTAATAAGCATTAGTGAAGATGCTGGTGTCAATATGTATGACATATCTAAAATATTCACAGAAAAAATAGCAGAAAATTTCCCAAACTTGGGGAAAAGATCTGATATGCAGGTAAGTGAGGCATATAGACTGCCAAATAGTCACAACCAACATAAATCTACACCCAGACACATAATAATTAAGATCTCAGACATACAACATAAAAATAGAATACTAAATGCTTTTAGAGAAAAGACACAATTCACCTATCAAGGAAAGCCCATTAGAATCACAGCAGACTTTTCAGCACAAACCCTCAAGTCAAGACATGCTTGGAGTGAGATATTTTAAGCCCTGAAAGAAAACACCTTTCAACGCAGACTAATGTACCCAGCAAAACTATCACTGAAATTTAAAGGAGAAACAAGATACTCACATGACAAAGAGCAAATGAAGAATTTCACATCCAGCAAACCAACACTAGAAAGAGTATTGAAAGACATACAAGACAGAGATAAATATGACCACAATCCCAGAACAAGAAAAAGAAACCACCAGGTAGGACAAGAATTTTAAAAAAGGGGATAAGCAGAAAACAAACAATTGGAACATAAAATGGCAAAGTCAAGCCAATACATGTCAGTGATATCCATAAATGTAAATGGCCTCAATACAACTATCAAAAGAAATAGGTTGACAGAATGGGTCAAGAAACAGGATCCCACAATATGATGTATACAAGAAACACATATGACCCAAAAGGAAACTCATAGATTAAAAGTAAAAAGATGGAAAACTGTATTCCATGCAACAGGAACATAGAAAAAAGCAGAGGTAAATATTCTATTTACAGACAATGTGAACTTCAAACCTAAATGATTAAAAGAGACAAAGAAAGTCATTACATACTCTTAAGTGGAAAAATTCAAGAGGAAGAATGAACAATTATAAATATATATGCACCAAACACAGGAGCACACAACTATATAAGACAGATACTAATGGACATGAAAAACCAAATATACAAGAACACAATTATGACAAGAGACATTAACAGCCCATTGCCAAAAAGAGATAGATCACCTAGACAAAAAGTCAGCAAAGAAACACTAGAACTGAACTAGAAACACTTAACTAGAACTAAAATTTGTGAGCAATTGGATTTAGTAGAACTTTACAGAGTGTTTCACTCAACCACATCAGAATAAACATTTTTCTCAGCTGCACATGGCCGAGAAGACAACCTAACAACCTAATTCTTTTTAAGCTTCTAGAAAAAGAAAAGCAAGTTAAACCCAAAGCTCATAGACTAGTAAATTGTAAACATTAGAGCAGAAATCAATGCAATTGAAACTAAAAAAACAATAGAAAGAATTAATGAGTCAAAAAGCTGGTTTTATGAGAGAATAAACAAAATTGACAAACCTCTAGCTAACCTTACAAAGAAAAACAAAGAAAAAACCCAAATTCACACAATAAGCACTGAATAGGGGGAAATTACTACAGATCCCATGGAAATTCAGAAAATCATAAATACTTTGAAAATCTCTACTCACATGGAGAGGAAAACACACATGAAATGAACATATTTCTAGAAATATATGAACTACCAAAGCTCAACCAAGAAGACATAGCAATTTTGAATAACCAAATATCAGCTATTGAAATTGAAAATGTGATAAAAAATAACTTACCAGCAAAGAAAAGCCCAGGTCCTGATGGATTCACAGGTGAATTCTAGAAGAATTTTAGAGAAGATTTGATGCCAACATTCCTTAAACTCTTCAATGAAATTGAAAAGAAAGCAATCTTCCCTAAATCATTCCTAGAGGCAAATATTACTCTCATAACAAAACCGGAGAAAGAACCAACAAAAAAGGAAAACTATAGGCCAATCTCACTAATGAACATTGATGCAAAGATTGTCAATAAAATACTGGAAAATAGAATGCAGAAAATCATCAAGAAGATTATACATCTTGACCAAGTGTGTTTCATTCCAGGAATGCAGGGATGGTTTAACATACACAAATCGATAAATGTAATACACCACATCAACAGAGCCAAAATGAAAATCACATGGTCATCTAAATAGATGCAGAAAAAGCTGTCAATAAAGTCCAATACATATTCATGAAAAAAACCCTTCAGAAACTCAGAATTGACGGTGTCTACCTCAATATTATAAAGGCCATCTATGACAAACTAACAGCCAACAATATACTAAGTGGACAAAAGCTGAAAGCTTTCACTTTAAAATCAGGAAAAAGTCAAGGATGTCCACTATCACCACTCCTTTTCAGCGTAGTTCTGGAAACACTAGCCAGGGAAATCAGACAAGAGAAAGAAATAAAAGGAATAAAGATAGGAAAGGAAGAAGTTAAATTATCACTATTTGCAGATGACATGATAATCTATATAGAAGACCCAAAAAACTCCATTAAAAGACTACTAGAGGTAATAAACAATTTCAGGAGTGTAGCTGGCTACAAATTCAGTGCTCAAAAATCAATATCATTCCTTTATACAAACAAGAAACTCACCAAGAGAGAAATTACAGAAATATCAACCTTTACAATAACATCTAAAAAAATTAAATACTTAAGAATCAGCCTAATGAAGAGTGTAAAAGACCTATATGCTGAAAATTATACGATGCTAAAAAGGGAGATTGAAGAGGATATTAGACAATGGAAGGATATTCCTTGCTCTTGGCTAAGAAGAAACAACATTGTGAAAATGGCCATACTCCCCAAACTGTTGTACAGATTTAATGCTATCCCTATCAAAATTACATTGACATACCTCACAGATCTAGATAAAACACTCCTAAATTTCATTTGAAAACAGAAGAAAAATAGAATAGCAAACGCAATTCTGGGCAATAAAGGCAAGGCAGGAGGCATCTCAATTACTAACTTGAAACTGTACTACAAAGACACAGTGATAAAATCAGCATGGTATTGCCAAAGAAATAGACCTGAAGGTGAATGGAACACATTAGAAAATGCAAGTATAGTTACAAAGACACTTAGCCACCTGATATTTGACAAAGGGGCTAAGCATGTTCACTGGAAGGATAGCCTCTTTAACAAATGGTGTTGGAAAAATTCGCCTCCATATGCAGAAGACTGAAACTAGATCCACGTCTATCAGCATGCACAAAACTAAAGTCTAAGTGGATCAAAGACCTAAACATTAAAATAGAAAGACTAAATCTACTGGAAAATAAAGTAGGTAGAAATCTTGGAGTCATAGGTGTAGGCAGAGAATTCATGAACAAAATGCAAATTGCACAGGAAATGCTTCAGAGAATCAACAACTGGGTTCTCATATTATTGAAAAGTTTCTGTACTTCAAAAGAAATCACCATCAGAGTGAAAAGAAAAGCCACAGAATAGGACAGAATTTTAGCCAGCAACCCCTCAGACAAAGGACTTATATCAAAAACATATAAAGAATTGAAAACATCAAGTACCCCTAATTCAAAGACCCTCTCCCAAAATGGGCAGCTGAGATGAACACACAGTTATCAGATGAAGATACACAAATGGCAAACAAATACATGAAGAAATGTTCCCCATCACTGGTCATTTGAGAAATGCAAATTAAAACAACATTGAGATTTCATCTCACACTGAAAAGAATAGCTGGCATCAAGAAATCAACTGATAATAAATGTTGGTGAGGCTGCGGGGAAAAAGGACACTGCTTCACTGTTGGTGGGTGTGTAGAGTGGTGTAACCACTATGGAAATCAATATGGAGAATTCTCAGAAAACTAGGATTGGAAGCTCCATTCAATCCAGCTATTCCCCTCCTTGGTATTTTCCCAGAAAAAAGTGAAAATGTCATATCACAGTGATATATGTGCACTCATGTTAATAGCAGCACAATTTGTAATATCTAAATCTTAGAAACAACAACCAAGATTCCCATCAACTGCAGAGTGGATGAAAAAGTTGTGGTATTTTTACACAATGGAATATTACTCAGCCATGAAGAAAGATGATGTTGAGGCCTTCATAGGGAAATGAAGACAACTTGAGATATCCTCTTTAGTGAAATAAATAAGAATCATATTTATAAATATCACATTGTATCTCTAGTGTAAAAATAATAAGAAATGTAGGAATAATGAAACCTAAAATATGTAATTGCTACTGTAAAAGAGGGAGGAAAACAAAGTGCTGTAAAGGGTATAATTGCATGTATGTTTAAGTGTATGAGATGGATGACCATATTACTGTTTTTGTTGAATCATGGAGCAGGACTGTTAACAGTCTCATTTTTGGATGTCTCTACTTTGTATGCTTTAGTTTTATAGCTTGAACAACTATTTCCAAGATGACAGTATATAGTTTATCAAGTAGTGATTTCTTAGGATTTTTTTGTTCTTTTCTTTTTTCCTTGGAATTCTGTATTGTTGCTACCCTTTTTTGCTTTATTTTGTTTTTTTTTCTGTTTAAATAAAAAAAATGGAAGACAATGGTCACTGTTGTTCTTTTATCATGATTTGATACTCATTATGTTTTCATCTTTCTGTTTAGTTTGGCTTTATTCTGTTTCTGTTTGTCTTCTTGTATTATATTTGGTTGTATGGACAGCTATTCCAAAGATAGTAGGATATATTATTGTAACCATTTTTGATTTCCCATTAACTTGTTTTGAAGCACTGTATTGCATTTGCTGTCTTGTCTTGACTGATTTTACTCTATTCTGGTTTTTTTTCATAGTATCAAGTCTGATGGTACAGGCAACTACTTTGAAGACAATGAGATTCACTATGATTCTGATTTGATTATTATCTTCTTTTGAAGTCCTATAGTTTTTCAAATGTTTCATTTTTATTGGTTTTGTTCTGTACTGTCTTGTTCAATTTTATTATACCTGATGAGGTGGGCAATTCTTTTGAAGATAGCAAGAGGCATTATGGTAACCATTGTTGAACACCTTGTATTTTATTTTTACATCATGTACTATGTCCATCCTTTTGTTTTGACTGACTCTATTTTGTTCTGTCACATTTGATTTTATTCTCTTCAAAAAATGTAATAAGAATGGTAGCAGTAATAAAACCCAACATTTTTAATTGTTATTGTAAAAAAGAGAGGAAAAAATTGTTTTAAAGGATATAACTGCTTTTGTTTAAATGTGTAGAATTGATAATTATTTTTTTCTTTTTTGTTTTAATTTTATTTAAAGAGAAAAAACAAAACAAAACAGAATAAAGGGTAGCAACAATACAGAATTCCAAGGAAAAAAGGAAAAGAACAACAACAAAAACTCCTAAGAAATTATTACTTGACAAATTACATACTGATTTCTTGGAAATAGTTGTTCAGATTACAAGATTAAAACATGCAAAGTAGACATTCAGACAGTGACACTGTTAACAGTTCTGCTCCACAATCTGACAAAAACAGCAATATGGTCATCCATCTTACCCACTCAAGTATACATGCAATTATATCAAAAGGGTAAAATTAAACACAACAAAACAGAACAAAGAAAGAAAGATCACAAGAAAGCAATGTAAGAGACATAAATTTCAAAACTAGACCATCGGAGATATTCACTCTCTATCATATTGACTCTTGTTTTCTTCCAAATAGTTCTCCATATTGTCATATACAGGGATTCACATGAAACAACATAGTATGGAATTGATCTGAGCAGGACGAGGAGAGTATTTCAGGTCTTCAAGACCAGACATTAGGGAAGCCAAGAAAGGCTGTCATAGTAGTGAGATGAAATCTCAATGTTGTTTTAATTTGCATTTCTCAAATGAATAGTGGTGGTGAACATTTCTTCATGTATTTGTTTGCCATTTGTATATCTTTATCTGAGAACTGTGTGTTCATCTCAAATGCCCATTTTTGGAGAGGGCCTTTGAATTTGGGCAGCTTGATGTTTTTCAGTTCTTTATATGCTCTTGATATAAGTCCTTTGTCTGAGGGGTTGCTGGCTAAAATTCTTTCCAATTCTGTGTGTTTTCTTTTTCACTCAGCTGGTGATTTCTTTGGAAGTGCATAAACTTTTCAATAATATGAGATCCCAGTTGTTGATTCTCTGAAGCATTTCCTGTGCAGTTTGCATTTTGTTCATGAATTCTCTGCCTACCCCTATGTCTCCAAGACTTCTACATTCTCTATCATCCACTAAATTTAGTATTTCTCTTTTAATGTTTAGGTCTTTGATCCATTTAGACTTTACTTTTGTGCATGGTGATAGGCATGGATCAAGTTTCAATCTTCTGCATGGGGAGAGCCAGTTTTCTATTTTTCTTTTTGTTAATTGGAAAGAGAATAAAGCAAATGGGGGCAGTACAGAGCAGATCAGAACAGGACAACATAGGCAACACAGTACTTTACATTAAGTCAACTGGACATCACCAGTAGCTAACACCATATCTC
>PVJX010048546.1:0-11435 GCA_004027295.1 Dolichotis patagonum
GCTGGTCTCCAGGCAGTTCCCTGCAGATGAAGGGCAGGCCTACCAGTCCCAAAGAGTCTCGTCGAGATGCAGGTCTGCGCAGACTTTCAATCCAAACAGCCCAGGCCACTCTTCGGGTCCGAGAGGCTCGGGTCCCAAAGAGCCACATATTAAAATTGTAAGCTCTTTAGATTAAAGCTAATATAGTATCTCAAGTAAAACAATAAAGATATTTGAGTTTAGGGGATAACTTACAGATGAACAGATAGTTGATATTTATTTGAGAATGAATATGTAGATCATTAGAAAGTATGGCATTATAAGTCATGGAAAGAAAATATAAGTGAGAACACATAGGTAGGAATGAGTGATTTATCTGCAGGACAACTAGAATAAATTTATGACCATGGGGCTGTAAATGTCAAAGTGAATTTCACAGTAATCACCAAAAAATAAACTTGGATAGATCACTTGAGGGCATATTATCAATAAACTTAAATATAATCAGTTTATTTATATTAAATAACATATAACTAATTATATCAAATACCTTCACTTCTAACATCTCACTAAAATCTTTGAAGATGGATAAAAACTAAAGCCCCCAATATCTGGGACTTGACTGCTTACCGATTTGCATGCTCCATTATTCCTTATAATTAGGAAATTCATTAGGCTTTACCATGTTCATGTAAAAATAAGTGAATCTAAAAGAAGAGCAGAAAATGCTGAATTTTCACCTAATCATTCAGTCCTTTTACTTAAAGTAACATGGAGCTTGCTAAATGCAACATTTGAACTTTTTACACAGGCTGTCAAGTAATAGTGAAGAAAAGTAGAGAGTACCCCAGCATCTAGAGCCTTCATACATTCTAAGTAATTTGTAAGACTAGTCTTTTTCACCCGAACAAACTTACTTATGTTTGCTAAATAATGGTATATTAAATTCAAAATCAGAATCAGAATTAAAAATTAATCTCAAAGTTTCAATATTATCTTTTGTTACTAGATATATTCATGCCTTTTTCATTAGTTTGTCAAACATAGATTGAATATAATGACTAGAATAGCATGGACTGAAGAACTTTACTTTTTTGATTAGTAATGCAATAGCTTCAAAAATGTCTAGAATTTCATATAGAAGATCTCACATTTGGTAGATTGATCTGACAGTGTTGTCATCTCAGATTTGAATTGGTAGCACAGTTATAGGAGATTATTTCAATAGCTCAGGCAAAAGAAAATAAGGCAAGTTTACTAAGGTATATACATATAAGTAAATTTCAATATAGAGAAAGGTCATGTTCTTGACTTGAATGACTTAAAATATAATTCCCTGAAAATTAACCTTTGAATTTCACATAAATCCAGTAAGACATGAAATAGGACTTTCTTTTATTTAAATCATGGAAAAATGGTTTTGAAGTTTATTCAAAAGATCAGAAAGTTCTTGAAGTAATAGGCATTTTGGAATAAGAGTAACAAGAAATTTATCCTACAAAATATTAAAATACATAGTTGCAAAAAGTAAAAGTGGGGTATTAATGCTTGTTTAAACAACCAAGTAATGAGAACATAAACAGAATGATAGACATTGACACAAGTGCATAACTAAATATATGACAAAGTCTTATTTTTAAAGCAATATTAAAATGTAGGAATGTTTTGAGGCAAATGTTATTCAGACACACTAAAATAAAATTGTGTCAAAATATGGCTCCTACATTATCTCATCAGTGAACCATAGAAATTTTTGGCAATGAAAATTCTCCTACATCACTCATAAATCACAAATTCTATACATGGCAGCCTGAGGCCTGGTTCAGCACATTTTGCAAGTGATTTTGAGACATGATAAAATTTGGGAACCACTAGATTTTGCTGTGTCATAGTAACAAATAAACCTTGAAAGTTCAGTGGCTTGGCAAAACTAAAACTTATAGCACACTTAAACTACATCTTCATTGGTGATTAGCAATATTTTTTCCTTGTAGTCATGCCGAGACTCCTACTGACAAAACTACTAATATTTTATCATTCTACACTACTATATGAGGTCTCCTAAGACTATTCAAATAAGAAAGTGAGAGCTATAGTCTCTTGAGATGATCATTCCCTTCATTCCCATTGTCCACTAGAACTGTGTTTGTGATGCTTGCCAAAAAGAGGGATTCTGAGAAATGAGAAAAAGTATCTCAAACATTCAGTAATCACTATAATCTGTACCACAGATCTATATTTAAGACCTTGTTCAAATATCACAGATGAACAAAATGATACATGCATAAATAAAACCATAATATAGGAAACTACAGATCAAACTTTATAGAATATATGTCATGCAGAAAGCCTTTAGTTCAATGCAAATAAAATGGACAGAAATTTTAAGATATTAAAAAAGGTTTTTTAGGACACAAACTTTACAAACACTGACCCACATATGCTGATCCTTCAGGTCTTATAAATGTCATAGCATTAAAAAAACTCTTCTTGAAAACCCCATCTACATTTGGTAGGTATCATTTCTTCCCACTAGAGGGTAAGTATGGTGAAATTTGAATTGTGTCATTCACAGCTGTACTCCTAGCAGTGAGCACAGTGCTTGATGAATATTGTGAATTTAATGAAATTTTGAAATGAAAAAAAAAAGAAAGTAAGCAAGACAGGGAAGAAGAAGGGGAGTTACAGAGAACAAAGTAAGAGGTGAAGAGAAGAAAGAGGAGGAAAGTATAAGGTAGAGAATGAGAGAAATTCATATAAAAAATCTGGAAGAATTCATACCAAAATGCTGATAATGATTTTTTCAAAAATGAGCTAGCAGATGACTTTTGTTTTTTCACTACATATTTCTGCATTTTCTGAAAAAATATCTCATATAATGAGTTTATGTTACTACTATGAGCAAAACAATAAACTCAGTAGTATTTTGTGTTTTAGAAGGAAGGCTATGGAAAATAATGAGGATCTGATTAAGGTAGTTATGGTAAAACTTGACAGGAACTGGTCAATGTTAGATTATATGGTTAAAATAAACAGGAAATTTTAACTAAGTGGTGAGTGGAACATACAGAACGGAAAGAGTAGAAGATGATATTTGTACTACAAAGTTTAACAGAATGGGAGATTGAATTGCATTTTGTCTCCCCTTAACACAATTATCTCTTAATCTTTCGCTTCATTTCATAGCGCAGGTAATGAGACTACCTATTTTCCCTTAGAAGCCTATTTCTGATGTAGGTGATTTAGTTTGAAAATTGCTATCAGAAAGACATTGCAATTCTGGGTTGGAATAGTGGCTATAAGATGGAAAAGAATTAGGAGAATTATAGAGTGTAGAACTGTCAAGTAATATATATATATATATATATATATATATATATATATATATATATATATAGAAGAGAGACAGTCAGCTGGACTTCATTTTGAATAGGACAAGAGATTGAAAGAAAAGGAGTCTTTGTTACCAGCTTTCTTACTCATGTCAGTGGAAAGATACTGATACTGATTCTTTTTTTAAAATTTTATTTTAAAGAGAATAAAACAAAAGAGGGCAGAACAGAGTAGATCAGAACAGGACAACATAGGCAACACAGTACTTTACATTAAAACAACCAGACATTAACAGTAGCTATCACAATATCTCTTTCTCTGCTATAGTTGAGCATAGTTTCAAGTACAATAATATCAAACATAACAAAATAGTATAAAACCATTCAAAGAGTGAAAGAATTACAGGGCATTCTGAACCGAATAACATAGAATGATCAATGGGTACTATAATATCTCATTTTCAATAAAAAATTTTGTTTATACTATCACACATATTCAAATCCCAATAAGACACAAAGTGATAGATAGAACCAATGGTGGTAGAAGAATAGAAGCATGGTAGGACTTCTAAGAAAGATGATATTAAATCAGCAATAGCTCTCATAATGTTTTGTTTTCTTCAAAACAGCTTTTCATACCATCATGCATGATATAGTCAAACAAAACAGAATAAAACCATTCCAACTGGTAAATGAAAATATTGAAAGTCTTCAAAGCTATGAGATGGGGACTCATGCTTACCATAAAATCTTATATACTCTTATCAACTCTCATACTAGGGACACTATATGGTATTTACACATGTGAGTCTGGTTTATTTCACTTATAAGTATGGTCTCAAGTGGTGTCCATTTATTTATAAATATCTCAATGTGGTCATTCTTTATAGCTGAGTAGCACTCCATTGTATAAAAATGCCCCAACGTTTTTATCCATTCCTCAGTGGATGGTCACTTAGATTGTTTCCAAGATCTGGCTTTTACAAATTGTGCTGCTATAAACATGGGTGCACATGTATCACTGTGGTATGATGTTTTCAGTTCTTCTGGGAATATGCCCAGAAGTGGGACAGCTGGGTCAAATGGGACCTCCAAACCCAGCTTTTTGAGGAATCTGCAGACTGACCTCCACAGTGGTTGCACCAGTCTACACTCCCACCACCAGTGCAGAAGAGTTCTTTTTTCCCCACAGCCTCTCCAGCACTTGTGGGTAGACTTTTCTATTCTGGCCATTCTTTCTGGGGTGTGATGGAATGTCAGTGTGGTTTTAATTTGCATTTCTCTCATGACTAATGATGATGAACATTTTTTCATATATTTAATTGCCATTCATATTTCTTCATCTGAGAACTGTGTATTCATTTCAGATGCCCATTTTAGGATTGGGTCTTTGAATTTCGAGGGTCTGAGTTTTTTTTAAATTCTTTGTAAGTTCTAGACAGAAGTCCTTTGTCTGAGGGACAATCCATTAAGATTTTTCCTAATTTGTGGGTTTTCTTTTCACTCTGTTGGAAATCTCTTTCGACATGCAGAAACTCTTTAATAAGATATGGTCCCAGTTATTGATTCTGGGAAGTATTTCCCGTGCAGTTTGATTCTTATTCATGAATTCTCTACCTACCCCTATATCTTCGAGGTTTTTACCTACTTTGTCTTCCAACAGATTTAGTGTTTCTGTTTTAAGATTTAGATCTTTGATCTATTTAGATTTTAGTTTAGTACATGGTGATAGGCATGGGTCTAGTTTAGGACTTCTGCATATGGATAGCCATTTTTTCCAGCACCATTTGTTGAAGAGACTGTCATTCTTCCATTTAACATGTTGGGCCTCTTTATCAAAGATAAAGAGGTTGAGTGAGTTTGTGGTTGTGGTTGTATCTTCCAATCTACTCCATTGATCTTAAGGTCTGTTTTTATTCCAGTATCATGTTGGTTTTATTACTGTAGCTTTGTAGCATAATTTCAAATCAGGCCTCCTGCCTTGACTTTGCTGCTTAGAAATGCCTTTACTATTATAGGTCTCTTCTGGTTCCAGATGAATTTTAGGAGTGATTTCTCTAGATCTATGAGGTATGTTAGTGGTAGTTTGATTGGAATTGCATTGAATCTCTATAGCAATTTTGGGAGAATGGCCATTTTCACAATGTTTGTTCTTCCTATCCATGAACAGGGTATATCTTTCCATTTTCTGAGGTCCTCTTTGATTTCCTTTTTCAGGGTACTATAGTTTTCCTTGTATAGCTCCTTTACTTTTTTCATGAGATTAATTCCTAAGTATTTCATTTTTTGGATGCTAGTGTGAAGGGTGTGACTTCTCTTACCTCTCTTTCAGAATTTTTGTTATTAGTGTTTAGAAATGCTATTGATTTTTGAGTATTGACTTTGTATCCAGCTACATTGCTGAATTTATTTATTATATCTAGGATTTTTTCAATGGAGTTTTGGGGGTCTTCTATGTAAAGTATCATGTCATCTGCAAATAATGATAATTTAACTTCCTCTTTTCATATCTTTACTCCTTTTATTTCTCTTTCCTGTCTTATTTTTCTGGCTAGTATTTCCAGTACTATGTTGAATAGCAGTGGTGATAATGGACATCCTTGTCTTGTGCCTGATTTTAAGGTAAAGGCTTTCAGTTTTTGACCATTTAATATGATGCTGGCTGTTGGTTTGTCATAGATGGCCTTTACCGTATTGAGATAAAGACCTTCTATTCCAATTCTCTGTAAGGTTTTTATCATGAATGAGTGTTGGACTTTATCAAAATCTTTTTATGCATCTATAGAGATGATCATGTGGTTCTTCCTTTGGTTCTATTGATATGGTGCATTACATTTATTGTTTTGCATATGTTGAAGCATCCCTGCATTCCTGGGATGAATCCTACTTGGTCAGCGTGAAGAATCTTGATGATTTGCTGCATCCTGTTTACTAATATTTTATTGAGAAGTTTTGCATCTATGTTCATCAGAGAGATTGGACTACAGTTCTCTTTTTTAGTTGGGTCTTTCTCAGGTTTTGGTACTGGAGTAATATTTGCTTCCAGGAATGACTTAGAAAGAATTGCTTCCCTTTCAATTTCATTGAAGAGTTTGAGGTGTGTCAGCATTAAGTCTTCTTTGTATTTCTTGTAGAATTCTGCACTGAATGCATCTGGGCCTGGGCTCTTCTTTGTTGGCAAGGTCTTAATTACATTTTCAATTTCATTAATAGAAATTGGGTTATTCAGCAGTTTTACATCTTCCTGATCTAGCTTTGGTAGTTCACATGTATCTAGGAATCTGTCTATTTCTTCAGTGTTATCGAACCTATGGGAATGGAGGTTTTTGAAATAGGTGTTGATGATCTTCTGTGTTTTCACAGAGTCTGTGGTAATTTCACCTTTTTCATTCCTTATTTCATAAATTTGAGTTTTTCTCTTTCCTTTTTCAAATTAGGTTTGCTAGGGGCTTATCAAATTTATTTATTCTTTCAAATAACCAACTTTTTGATTCATTGATCCTTTGTACTGTTTTCTTAGTCTCTATTGCATTAATTTCTGCTCTAATCCTTACAATTTCCTCCCTTCTTTTGGCTTTTGGCTTGGCTTGCTCTTCTTTTTCTTGATGTTTGAGTTGTAGCATCAGTTTGTTTATTTGTGTTCGTTCTGTCTTCCTGATGTGGGAACGCGGTGCAATAAATTTTCCTCTGAGGACTGCTTTCATTGAATCCCACAAATTCTGGTAAGTTGTGTTTATATTTTTATTTGCTTGTAGATAATGTTTAATTGCTTCTTTCATTTCCTCTGTGACCTACTGATTGCTCAAGAGTGTATTACTCAGTTTCCATGTGTTTGTGAGGTTTTTACCGTTGCTTTTGTCATTAATTTCTATTTTCTGGGCACTATAATCTGATAACATGCATGGTATAATTTCAATTCTTTTGCATTTACTTAAATATGTTCTGTGGGCTAGTATATGGTATATTTTTAGAGAATGTCCAATGTACTGCTGAGAAGAATGTATATTCTGATGTTGTTCAATGGAAAACTGTATATACATCTATCAAGTCCCATTGTTCACAGGTATGATTCAGTTCTGTTATTTCTTTGCTGATTTTCTGTCTAGTTGATCTGTCCCTCTGTGTCAATGGCGTGTTAAAATCTCCTGTTATAATTGTGTTATTGCTTATTTGAGTTTTCATTTCTGTTAATATTTGCTTTGTATAGCTGGGTGCTCTGGAATTTGGTGCATATATATTTAAGATTGTTATCTCTTCCTCTTGAAGTTTTCCCCTAACTAGTATGTAGTGACCTTCTTTATCTCTTTGGATCATTCTTCTTTTGAAATTCACATTGTCTGCAAACAGAATTGCTACTCCTGCTTTTTTTTGGTTTTCTGTTGCATGAAGTACTGTTTTCCATCCTTTGACTTTCAGTCTATGGGTTTCCTTTTGGGTAAGATGGGTTTCTTGTAGACAGCATATGGTTGGATGTTGTTTCTTGATCCATTCTGCCAGGCTGGTGATACTGATTCTTGACAAAGCAAATATTGACTTGACACAGAGATTTTTCCAATATGTTTGCTTTGGGAGAGGAGCCTATATCACCACAGTTTCAAAACTGAGCTAGAGACAACAATGTCAGCTCCTGGATTAAGCAGGGATGCTATTGACATGGTATAAGGGATACACGTGGGTGATAATATTTTATCCTCTTTTGTGCATTTTGGGACAGTGAAGTATAAATGCCTGTTGTTTAGTTGAATCTGTATCAACAACTGGAAATTGGAGGCTGGCAACACTAACTTTATGCCTATTGAGTTATCAGTGTTAAACGAAATAGAGATGTTCAGAAGCCATAATGTTCAGCTTGACCCTTCTTTAAAATTCTCAAAAATATTCTCTCCTCCTCAATAAAGTCTGGTATCTGTAATTACCAAGGAATCCCAATGTTGGATTTTTTTTCCATGTTAGCAACTGGGTCTGCTATGAAATGTACCACCTATGTTTCTGTTGGAAAAAATTTTATGATTCCTGAGATATTTTTCTTTATTCTTCCTTCTGTTCTGATGATTTCTTCTAATTGACTATCACAGTTAATTGAATAAAATTCCACAGCAGTATTAAAAGGTCTCGTCGTTTTCTGGATTCTAAATTTATTTTGCAAAGTAAAACTAAATGTCACCATGGTAACTTTTTATAACTGTTAAAAAGTTTGTTTAATGATTGTAACTGTAGATTTCACATTACATATATTCTCTCCTAAAGTTAAGAGTCTAGCAGTAATGATACAAAATTTTTAGAAAACATGATAAATATTAAGGAATTCATGAAGAATGAGGTTTTAACAAGGATACCTATCACAAGAAGCACATACAATACTTTTCTCTCATGGAGCTTTATGCTCTCTCCAAATTGATATTTATAAGAAAAAACTATTTCATCCATCTATGGAGAATAACTTAATTTCAGTAACATTGTCTTTTATTCATTAATTATAAGAAAAAATACAGTATAAGAAGTAAATATATACATTTGGTGTATCTAGCTGCACAATTCTATCATTACTTTAGAGATAATTAGTTTCGTTCCAGTCTTAATCACAAATGCAGGTCAAAATATTGCATTTACCAAATGCAGGTTTTCTCTCCTACACTGCCAACTCCATTTTTACCTCAGATATTGATAGGTTGATTGAGAAGAGGAGGAGTTACATGGCTGATTCATAGTGAGGCCTTTGCTTGGTTGGTAACCTAATCCATATTTTCCAAAGATGTAATTTTTAAATCAGTGATTTCTCTTATATTGAATATATGTTAAAATGTGGAAGCAAAATCTTTCCTCGATTATTTTACCCTCTTTCATTATTATTCTCATTTCTCTATTCAGAATAGTATTTCTGCATTTGGGGATCATTTTACAGTAAACAATTATCTAGAAAATTTGCTTACCATAACTATTCAAACATTTTAGCAGCCTAAGAAATCATTCATATTGCACTTGATAATTTCCTGTTGTAATTAACCTCATTTATTAGTCAAGACCTACGTAGTGAATGAAAAAAAAAGATTGCAAGTTCTACTTTCTCTCCACTATCAAATCTGCTACCAATTGAGCAAACTTTAATCAATATGTAGGACTTTCTATTTGTTATGGGTTATTAGAATAAAATTATTCTAATTGTTAAATGACATACTCTAAATGGTAGCTAATTCTCTTAACCTTGCAGTCTTAAAAATTATAGATTATAATACAGCAAAGCAAGACTCTGTTGTGAAATTAAATTACAGGTACTTAAGTTTTTTTAACACCTTGATTTCTCTTCCTTTAAGTTAGTTAAAGGACTTATTTGCACCTAGCTTTCCCAAAGTGATGAAACTTTAATAAACAAGATTTTAGTGATATTTAATTCTCATAAAAATTCCAGTACAGCAATTCCATCTTCCATGTGTGCTCTTGACATAGGATTCCTGATTAAATCTGAACATTTTCTCTGTCAGATTGCAGAATCAGTTTACACAGCATCTTGCTTTCATTGAAAAAATGTTAAGTGCTTTAGCATGCATAGTGATGGAAATCTTTATTTGTTAATATTCTTTATAGTTCCTTTATTCTAGTTCTCTTTTCAAAGGTTGGGGAAAAGTATCTTGTTCATTCAAGGAAAACTTACAGTAAATATATACTTTTATTTAGCCATTGATGCATATTTTCAGTGCTAAAACATGCAGTTAGAAATCAAAGAAAAGTATAGTAAAAATTAGATTCCTATTGGCAAATGAAATTTACTGTGTATTGAAAACAGTAAATTCACAGCAGGGGACAGTTTGGGAGCCTTTCAGTCTAATTACAATTTATTTCCAAATTTTTTATCAATTCATTTTTCAGCTGAAGCCTTCTCAAATGATTTTTTTCCTGCACTTGTGACTCATGCAAAAACTTTATTTTCCTCCAAACAATAATTCAAGTACCATCACATTTTTGTGGTAAACAGACATTAAGAATAAATTGCCTTGGTAGCAAATATTGACTAAACAAGAAGTTACAGACTATACCAAACATTTTTATTGTAAAAAATAATTTCCCAGAGTTTAAGAGGTGGGTAATTTTGAGTAGGAAGCATATTTGTTGAGATTCCAAGGGTAAGAAAATTAGGTGTGTGCTTAGAAGATTGCAGTTGTATTAACTATATTTGCTTCTGTCCACAGTATATGGAACTGGATGGAAACATCCAATTGCATCTCTGAAAGGAAAAGAAGTTGGAAGAGGGATAGACATCCATGTGCCCATGTGCTCTACACAGTTCTAGCAAGAAAAACTGCCTATATAAAAAAATTCCTTTGAGATCGTCAAAGCTATTTAAATATGCATAGGTTTAGACCAGTTCTGTTTACTGAAGACTTTGATTCTTCTTCTTCTGGGTCATTCACATGACCTCCAAAACTGTCTTTGGAAAGTATTATTAATGTTTAACAGAGAATGGTATGATGGCTTGTGTTTAGATGTCTCCCTAAAGCCTCATGTGGTCAAAGATGGAGTTTTTTCAGAGGTGGCTGAATCTAAAGTGTGTGATTGATTCATGGAGCAATGCTGTGACTAAGGGAGTGTGATCACTAAATCAGTCCACTGATAGGTTTAGCATCATCTTAATCCAAGCAGTCCATATAAGATAGATAAAAGCGGCAGAAAGACAGTTAAGGTCCCCTTTTTTTCTTTTATTATCTTGTAGGTGCCATGAACTGTTCTCCAATGCAGTGCCCCTTTGCCAAGTCACCCTGCCTTGAGACCAAATGTTTATGGCCTCAAACCTGTACAAACTGTGAGCTAAATAAACCTTTCTCCCTTAACACTGGGCATTGAGTAATTTGTCTTAGCAAAGAGAAAAGTAACTAGGAGACATGCTAGTTATCAAATTTTTTCATTCAACTTTATCCTGAGACATATATGAAAATAGTTCCTAATCAATTGCAGAGAGAAATTTTTGGGTTAGTTTATGAGAGTTTATGAGTACTGCGGATAAAAGAATAAACATGGGGAATATATAACTCCCTCTCTTGGAAGGTTTGCAGAAGTTGCATTTATTCTCTTCTGTGGTTCCTCATGGGATATTCTGCCATATGAAAGTGGAAGTAAAAATCAATATAACTA
>PVJX010048547.1:0-11434 GCA_004027295.1 Dolichotis patagonum
TTGTAGATATTGTTTAATTTCTTCTTTAATTTCCTCTGTGACCCACTGATTGCTCAAGAGTGTATTATTCAGTTTCCATGTGTTTGTAGGTTTTTTGCAATTTCTTTTATCATTAATTTCTAGATTCACAGCACTATGATCTGATAACATGCATGGGATAATTTCAATTCTTTTGCATTTACTTAAATATGTTCTGTGGTCTAGTATATGGTCTATTATAGAGAATGTCCCACGTACTGCTGAGAAGAAGGTGTATTCTGATGTTGTTGGATGGAACACTCTCTATACATCTATCAAGTCAATTTGTTCACAGGTGTGATTCATTTCTGTTATGTCTTTGCTGATTTTCTGTCTAGTTGATCTGTCCCTTTGTGTCAATGGTGTGTTAATGTCTCCTGTTATAATTGTATTATTGCTTATTTGATTTTTCATTTGTGTTAGTATTTGCTTTATATAGCTGGGTGCTCTGGAATTTGGTGCATATATAAGATTGTTATCTCTTCCTCTTGAAGTTTTCCCCTAACTAGTATGTAGTGACCTTCTTTATCTCTTTGGATCATTCTTGGTTTGAAATTTACATTGTCTGCAAACAGGATTGCTACTCCTGCTTTTTTTTGGTTTCCTGTTGCATGAAGTATTGTTTTCCATCCCTTGACTTTCAGTCTATGAGTGTCCTTTTAGTCTAGATGGGTTTCTTGTAGACAGCATATGGTTGGATGTTTTTTCTTGATCCATTCTGCCAGTCTAT
Source organism: Dolichotis patagonum (assembly GCA_004027295.1). Taxonomy (NCBI): domain Eukaryota; kingdom Metazoa; phylum Chordata; class Mammalia; order Rodentia; family Caviidae; genus Dolichotis; species Dolichotis patagonum. The sequence continues at coordinate 749 of PVJX010048547.1, forward strand.
TTCTTTTGATTTGCCAGTTGAGGCCATTTACATTAATGATTGTAACTGATATATATTGGTTTATTTTTGACATGTTATCTTTCTGCTGTTGTATCTTTAGCTTTCATGTTTAATTGTCTGCCTTGCTTGGTGGTTTTCTCCTGTGTCTATCTAGAATGTCTTTCAGTATTCTTTGTAGTATTGGTTTGGTGTTCATGAAGTTCTTCAGCTGTTATTTTTAATGGAAGTATCTTATTTCTCCATCCATTTTGATGGACAGTTTTGCAGGGTAAGTTATTCTGGGTTGTAAGTGGTTTTCCTTTAGGATCTGAAATACTTCACTGCATGCTCTTCTTGATTTCATTATTTGTGTTGAGAAGTCTGCCGTGATTCTGATAGGTTTTCCTTTATAGGTGATCTCTCTTTTCTCTCTAACAGTTTTTAATACTCTATTCTTATGTTTGATTTCTGGGATGGTGATTATTATGTGTCTGGGTGTAGTTTTATTTTGGTTATGGCTGTTCGGAATTTTATATGCCTCACTTATCCAGATGTCTGTTTCTCTTCTCATGTTTGGGGAGTTTTCAGCTATTACTTCTGTAAATATCCTCTTGATATCATTTGGGCTGTCCCCTTCTTTTTCATTTATCCCTATTAATCTTGTGTTATTTTTCTTTGCATCATCTTGCAGGTGTTGAATTGTTATTTCCTGATTCTTTGTTATTTTTAAAAGATCTTGTCTTTCCTGCTCACTGGCTGAGATCTTATCTCCGAGGTCTGAAATTCTATCTTCACTTTCATTGAGGTGGTTTTTACAGCTTTCAATAGAATTTTTGATTTCCTGTATATCTCTTTGAATCTGCTTTATGCATTCTGTTTGTTTCTTGTGTTGTTCATTCAGGGATTCTATCTATTTGCTTTGTTCCTCTAATTTTTTAGCTGTGTTTTCACTAGATGCGTTCACTATTTCTTTCACTATTTTTATCAATTCTTCTTTTACCTGGGCAAGTATTTCTGATTTGAATTTCTCCATAGCTTTCCCTAGTTGCATATTTATTTCATTTGATATCATTTCAGGCAGTTCAGGTGTATGGCTTCTTTTTTCTTCTATGTAATGGCTTCTAGGTTTTCTTGGGGAGGGCTGGAGCTTTCAGCCTGCCTTTTGGCCTTTCCTTTTGCCATTTTTCTATATTTCCTTGCTTTGAGCGGTGTTCCAAATCTTTCTCTGCATATGTGGCGAGTTACCTCTTGCACCCTCAGTTCCTGGAGGGGCAGTGACTCCCCCACAGGCTCTTGGCTTCCTCCCAGGGTCCTAACTCCCCTCTGTGGGCTCCTGGCTCCCTAATTTGTAAGGCGAATGCTGGGTGTTGTCAACCCGGAGCCTATGGTATCTTAGGCCAGCTAGGCCACCTTACTTTGTCCCAGGCAGGTCTCCAGGAGGTTCCCTGTGAGTGAAGGGTGGGCCTACAGGTCCCAAATAGTCAGGCCAAAATGCTGGTTTTTGAAAACTTCCAGGTCCCAAACAGACTTGGCTAAGATGTCAGTCTCCACAAAATTCCCAACCCAAACAGCCCAGGCCTCTCTGCAGGTCCAGGATGTTCCCATTCACAAAGATTCAGGCCACGATGCTGGTCTCTGGGAGATTTCCTGTGGGTGAAGAGCGGGGCTACGGGCCCAAACAGACCTGGTCCAGATGCTGGTCTCCGGGAAGTTCCCTGCAGATGAAGGGCTGGCCTACCAGTCCCAAACAGTCACGCCGAGATGCCGGTCACTGCAGACTTTCAATCCAAACAGCCGGGGCCACTCTGAGGGTCTGAGAGGTTCTGGTCCCAAAAAGTCAGGCCTCCATGCTGGTCTCTCCCATGGTATCTTTTTAATATTATTCTTTTCAGCAGTCATTTTTTCCATACCCTCAACTTTTAGGGACTTTTTAGCTGAAGAAACTTTTCATATCTCCATTTTGCTCCTGCTGATCTAGCTAAAAGCAACCAAGAGTACCCATACCACATTCTGAATATTGGACTACTTTGAAAGATCTTGTACAACTGTACTTAGTCTGCTACTCTTAATTTTAGATTGCTTCAAAGCCTTGGGATATGGGAAAAATGAAAAAAAATTTCTGCCAGAATATAACACACATGGCCTCTACTCTACCTGCCTATCAAGTCCTTATTCCCAATTGATATCTCCTACATCTGGCCTTTACTGTCTGCATTTCTATCAACATGCTGGTTAGATGAGCTCTGATCAAAATCTCCCATCCTACTCAGTTTACATCATTCTTAGGCTTCTCCAACTGGCATCTCCAAGCTTTTCCAAACTCTCCCCACAAACAGCTTCCATGGGTTTCTGAACCACATGGTCAGTTACAGTCACAGAAATCCCACTCTTGACATCAAATGTGTCTTAGTAATTTTTCCATCAGTGAGGCACAATTTCTAATACCCACAGTTTAAAGGAAAAGAGGGTTATACTTGCTTATGATTCAAATACCAAGGTAGAAATATGATAAAGTGACCTGTCAGAGCAAAAGTTCCTCAAACTAATGCAGCCAGTAAGCAGAGAAGGGAGGATCTGTGTACAAGAATACAGCCTGGAAGTTCATACACCCAGTGGTCTACCTCCAACTTGGCAACACCTCTTAACAGCATATTCAGTTCCTACTGAACTCATCAATAAATGAATGAAAAAATGAGAATAAAGCTATGTTCCAATCACCTTCTTCACATAGGAGAAATTTTGGGAACAATTTAGATCTAAACTGTAGCACAAATAAACATAGAAACCAAATGTATGTAGTTCAGAAATGCCATTTGGAGTCTGGCAATCAATATCTCCTTGCATTGTTCCACCTCTTCACCTTCCTCTTTACATTTGTTTTATTTTCCTGACTTTGTAAACAGGACAGAAGATCCTAGACCAAATTTGAGATGTCTATAAAAATGACTTCCCCAATGATGGCTTCTTTATAATCTCTGTCTCTCTCTGTCTCTCTCTCTCTTTCTTTCTCTCTCTCCCTCCCTCCCTCTCTTTTGCTGGAATGGTTCCCCTATTATCTGATCACTATAAATAATAGTGATAATAATAATATTTAATAATAATATTTAATAATAATAATTATTATTATTAATGATAATATTTAAGAAACTTATTCCCACTAAGTTACTTCATTGTGCTGTTGTTCTATCATCACTGTCAGCAAAATAGAGAGCTGATCTTTGGTCAGTGGGTACCTAGAATAATTTAGGCTAAAGTTGTTTTAATCTACACATGTTTCTTGGAGGTTAGGGAAAAACAAAATAGAGACCATAATTTTTTTTCTCATGGTTCCACCAATGTCACATTTACTTGAAGAGATAATTTGAATAAAAATTTTAGGAACTCATTTCTAAACTTGCTTTTACTATGAGACAATCTTCTACTGTAGTTTTGTCCTTCTACTTTTCTTCTGCCCAGCCTGCCTGGATCTGTGTAAGTTAGGTCTCAAGCCTCATCACTCTCTGTTTATTCTTCAAGACCCCGTGGTATGCTCATTATATTTTCTGAGCATAGGTATTTTGCATTTTTGTTTGGCTTTAATGTTTTTGGGTTTTTTTTATACTGAGGATTGAACTAATGACCTCACACTTGCCAAGCAAGTGCTTATAACACTGAGCTGAATCTTGGCCCTTATTTTTAAAATATTTTAAACTAATCATTCATGTTTGATATCTGATCACTTGATTTCTGAAAAATATATTTCAATAGAACTATTTTTATAGTCAACAGATATGTATTATATTTCTATGCTAGATACTGTTAATGAAATTTATTCACTTTCTAAAATGATTCACAGTTGTGTATAGCAACAGACATATATAGTAATGCTGATAACAATGAAAAACAAAAGAGAAATATGAAAATAAATACAAAAGTACTCCTGGCCAATAGCCAGGGCTAGCATATAATTTATTTGAACATTAAACTTAATTGTGAACTTCCAGATAGAAAAAGCAGAAAAATAAATTCAACAGATTAAATGATAATTATATAAGAGGAAGCATGATGATTCTTTTACAGATACATTTTGCGGATACGAAAATTTTATGTTTTTAAAATTTGAGGAAACTTGTGCAAGGATCAGAGAGCAGAATGTTGTTTTGAAACACAATTTTGCAGCAAATAAATTAGAACTTCTTTAATTGCATATGCTAATACCTAACTCAAACTGGCTTAGACATGCAAAAGAGAATTATTGTATGGATTTATATTTTAGTCAATGTCATGGCACCATTTTGTTCATCTCTCAAATGCATTTTCCATTCTAGCCAATTCTCATATCTACATGAGGGCAAGTTAGCAGATCCTAACCTTGCCTCTTGTCATGTTTTGCTCCTGGGGATAGGACAATTGCAAAAGAAATAATTGTCACTAAAAGTGGGAAAAGCTGGGATTTTTCTGATAGTAAGTGATATATGAGAATATGTGAAAGTCCATAATGGGAAGAAAATCAGGGTTTGTTTTTGTTTTTTTAGCTACTCAATGTTTCCAATACATACACTTTTTAAAATAAATATGCTTACATAAAATTCATATACTGTACCACTCTTCCCTAACAGAGAATACCTAAAGTTACATCCACTTCTGCAATGTACCATCAGGACCTTGAACTCCAGGTGATGTATAGTTGGCTTAGCCAGGTAGGAATAATGGATGAATTATAGCTGTTTTTTATTGTTTTATTTCTTTACTGTGGTTGTTTACCATTTAAAATTTATTTGGATTTTTAATGTTTTAATTTTAATCTCCTATTCCTAGTCTTACTGAATAAATTTCTTTTTGAGTATCTAAAAAAAGTATACTAAAAAGTCAAATTTGTGTTGAAAGATACACTTAAGAGAACCCTCATTAAATTTAGTATCAGCCCTACTGCATTTTTACACATGCCTTGAAGGTGATGAGTGCCATTGTTTTCTGGTTTATCTTTTCTGTGTTGTTTTTTTGTTAAGATAAGCATAAATGTATATTTTTTCTTACACAGAGCTGTGTTATGCATTCTCTAACATTTTACTTTTTAATATAATATGCTTTGTAAATCCAAATTAGCTCGTGTATATCCTCCATACTTTAAAAAAAATAAAGTATAATAGTTCATTATGTACATGTTGTATACTTTATTCAACCAAATACTTAGAGTGTGACAGTGGTTTTCATTATTTTACAATCACAAATAATTCTGCAAAAAATAATGTGTATAGATTTTTATATTGCTGATATTTAATCATGGTAAATTCTTGAAAGCAGAATTTCTCAAGGGATGTGTGCATGTAGTTTTGTTAGATAATGCTTTATGTGACTTTGCATTCTTCCAAGCAATATATAAGAGCATCTATTTTTCCATAGTGCCACCAACAGAAGACATTGGCAACTTCTGGTGATTTTGCAAACCTGCAGAATGAAAAATGGCACCACAGGGCAGTTTTAGTTTATGTTTCTTTTATTATGAATGAAAATAAACATATTTTCATGCTTTTATCTATGATTTTGATTCTTATTCAAATTTAGAAAGCCTTTATAGAAAAGAGGTCTCTTAACCACTTATCTGTGCTTTATGTCATACATATTTCCCTGAGAGGGTTTTTTTTTTTTTGCTTTCTTTGTTGTGGTATTTTTCATGAAATTTAAAATTTCTTAATTTAATCAAAAGCTCATTTTAAAAAACTTTTTATCTAAGTGTTATTTATACTTAAATATCCTTTGCCATTGCCCAAATTCTCTTTTAATATCTATGTAGATTTTCATCTAGCACTATATTTAGTTTGAAGTTTATTTTCATGTGTGGTTCAGGAGACTTTGGAACTGGCTTGTGAGAAGATTTTGAAAATATTTGGAGATGCTATTGAAGAAGCATTTGTGGAATACTGTAAGATGAACTTGATAGGAGATTGTGTTCAGACCTAAGATCAGAATGCTGACAGAAATGCATCCAATAAAGACCTATTCAAGAGCTTTTAGTTAGGATCGCAAAATGCTTTATCTGTTGGACTCCAGACTATTTGTGTTATTCTTTGGCAGAAAATTTGTCTGCATTTTGCTTGTTTCCAGAGACTTTACAGGTGACTGAAATTAAATGTGGAGGATTAGTTAATCTGACAAAATAAATTACAAGGCAGTCTAATGTTGTGGTGCTGGCATGGCTCCTCTTGGAGTCTTTCAGCCAGATCTGTGTTGAAAATCAAGGACAAAGGCTTGGAAGAATGATTTAAAAATCTTTATCCTTGACCAGAAAGCAAGCTCTAATGAAGCTATGACCTTCAAAGATGAAACAGAGGGTAACTTGGTTGCTAAAAAGAAACAGGACAATAGAAAAAAATGGCCTGGGGGAATCACTAGAAAATTACAAAGATGAAACACTGATTTTAGAAAAGAACCCAAGGTTACAAAGTTTCAGAGTGACATTGGCCTAGGGAATTTGTTTTTCATTATGTTCCTAGCTTTCAGCAATTCAGGTACTAGACACCTAGAGCCAAGAGAGAAGGAATCCTGGCTACTGCTCCAGCTGGAAGCATACCTTGACATCTTTCACATGATGTTGGTTTTAGGTTCATGCAAAATGCAAGAGTTTTCATGTCTGTAAGGCTTCCACCCAGACTTCAGAAGAAGGTCTGTGAGGGCAGGCAGTGTGATCCTGAGAGGACAGTGTGTGAAGTTGTGAAGGTGAAGGTGAAGGTGAAGGTACAGTGGAGACCCACAGAAGTTTAGAGGAGCTTCAGATTTGGATCATCTGATTAAATCCATAAGGAGGCAGCAAAGTTAACCCAAGACAGAAGGGATGAGGGCTACAGACACTGGAACTGTTTTAGGGGTGGAGTCACACAAGGTCTTTGGAATTCACTTGCTGCCACAGATTGCCATGGGTGCTAGACCCATGGTGCATATTTGCTCTGCTGTGTTTTGATTTTGCCTTGATCCTATTCCTTTCTATCCCTCTTCTTATAACTTTTGGAATGTAAATGTTCATTTTGTGCTGTGATTTGTTAGAAGTGGTTAACTTTATTTCTGAGGGCTTACAGCCGAGATTTGTCTTGAATATCTCAGGAGAGACTGGATTTTAGATTTCTAGCAATGCTGAAACTGTTGGGTCTTGGCAACATTTAGAAATGGACTAAAGGTATTTTTCATATCAACAGGAATGTTTTGGTGGCCAAGGTCAGAATGTTATGACTTGTATCTAGATCATAGGTGGAGTTTTGAGGAGGTGGCTGAATCATGGATATATGATGCTGCATTAGTATGTGTGATAAAGAGTAGCATGCTGATTGGATTTGGATAGCTCTAGATGTGGCTGTGTAGGTTTACTAAAGGGAGAAGCCCCACTGTCAGTGCGGGTAGCACCAACTGGTAGGAATACAGGCTAGATGTAATATAAAAGGAGACATGTTGTTTTGCTGTTACTGTTGCTGCTACTGCTTTTTCCTTATGCCTGCATCTAATGGTCTGGTTTTTTCCCATTGTCCCCTTCTGCCATGCCATCCTGTTTGTACCTTGTTGAATGTGGAATGAAATTATTAGGTAAAATAAACCTTTCATCATTTAATTTGTGAATATCAGGTATCTTGTCCCTGCAATGAAAGAGTAACCAAGATAGAAGCCAAATACTTTGCATCAAGACAATGGAGAAGATGACCTAAGAGCACCTCAGGAATTAACAAGACCCTGCTACTCACAGTTCTCAAAGTTGCCAAACAGTAAAACTTTACTTTGAGAAGAAGTCCTTGAGTTCCCTGCTTAAGAAGGATTCACTAGAGATTTGAATCTCCAGGATTTATTTTGAATACTCAGTCATTTGGGTCCTAGAAGCCTCTTAGGCCATATTTTCATGGCAGATGGCTTGTTTGATCCGGTGGCAGACCTTGTCTTCACCACTATATTGGTGTTTTACAGGCATTCTGAATGTAAAACTTGTTGAGTCAATGGAGGCTTCCACCTATAATTCAGAAGAAGATTTGGGACTCCAGGCAGTATGCCTCTAAGGGGTGATGTGTGAAGTTTTGAGAGTGAAACTGAAAGTACAGTATGGATTCTCAAAACCTGGAGATTCTATCAACCTGGAATATTTGCTGAGGAAATCCAGAGGTAATGAGCTGAGCCACTGAAAATAAGAAGGCATGTGTACTGCAACTGTCTGTGTTATATGGGGAGTTTACATCTCAGTGTAACTTGCACCATACCTATGGGATTTAGTATTTGTACTCCTGGATTTGTTCTTGCTTTGACTCATTAGCTTTCTATCAATTCATTTGTCCTTGTGGGAATAAAACATTTATACTATGCTGTGATATGTTAAAACTTTGCTAACTATTTATTATCATTGTTATTATTAATATTATTATCATTACAGAAGATCACTGCTAAGATGTTGCCTTGAGTCTCAGGAAAGACTTTGTACTTGAGATTTTCATCACTATTGATGCTCATAAAACTTTGATGACTCTTACAAATGGACAAAATGTATTTTTGCATGAAGTAATAGATATTAGTTTTGGAGATCCATGAGAGGAATATTATGACTTTGATTTAGAATGTCCCTCAAAATCCTCATATATTCATAGGTGACACTTTTGGTAAGTGATAGAATCATGAGGACACAGTACTCATCAAAGAATAAATCCACTGATCAATTTATAGTAGTATGAAGTATTAGGAGGTGGGGACCTAGTTGGAAGAGGCAGGTTGCTGGTAGTGGGGTTGTGCAGTATAAGGATATACCTTCACTCGAGATCCTACTTTTATTATCTGCTTCCTGAGCATCATAATGTGAACAAATTTCATTCACCCCACACCTTTCCCCATGCTATTTCTATAATGGAATAAGTCATCTATGAATTTAACTTTCTAGATAGAGTTAACCCAAATAAAACTTTCAACATTTAAGTCAAGAATGTTGGTATTATGTCCCAGAATCAAGAAAGTGATTAAAAATCAAAGCTCCAAAGCAAGCATCAATAACTGTCCTATTTTCAGGTACAGTTTTCTGCAAATCAAAACTATTGCACAGATAAAGACAGTCACTACTCACTAGTAGAGGAAGGCATTTAACAGAAATTTTCATTTTAAATGATATGCAGCAAATCTTGACACACATAACTTGATAAAACAAAAATCAATGGACAGAAAAACAGAGAGACACTAATACAATAATGGAGAGGGACCTCAATACCTCATTTAACAAACAGATCAACCAAGCAAGTACACAATACAGATTAAAAACACACAATTGAATGAAAAAGTATAATTAGTATCTACACTGAATTTCATCTAACAAAGACAGAATGCAATCTTTGCTTTCAGCAACACACAGATCTTTTTCTAAACAAGATCATATATTAATACATAAAGCATGCTTAAATAAACAGAAAAGAAATGTGTACTGGTAATAAAAAAATTGAAAAAACACACTGCATACTGTCTGATCACAGCAAGTTAAACTACAAATTACCAGCAAAATAAGTCAGAGAAACAACTAAATACATGAAGATTAAATAATACAATATTACATAATCAATTGATCAGAGAAGAAATCAGGGTAAGAAATTAAAAATTTCAAGAATCAAAGCACAGCATAACAAAATCTATGCTGCACAATAAAAGTAGACTCAAGAAGAAAATTTATAGTGGTGTTTGCTAATATTAAAAAAATGTGAAGCTCTGAAAAGATGGCGGACCAGTAGGTAGCTGGAGAGGGACCCTCTCTGAGAGACACAGCTCAAATGTCAGAATAAAACACCCTGGAGAGACCCAAACAGAGAGAGAAGAACTCTCACAACCCAGGAAGAAACTAAAGTGCAAAAATCGCTCGAATATAAGGTCCTCGGTCTACCATCAGAGAAGCTAAGTTCAGTGAGCACAGCACCCTCCTCAAGCCACCTATATCCAAGCGATTCATACTGAAGTGACTGGCTTGAGCTGCCAGAGTGTGGAGCTGAGCAGCCCTGCATGTAGCTTACCTGGACTGGCCCTGCACGTGACCCACCCAGAAGCACCGTGAATTCTCATGCAGCTGTGTTGAAGTCGGAGGTTGAGGAACCCAGCAGTTTTTGGAGACTGGCACCAACACACGATGAGTGATGGGAATAAGACCCTCCCACAGGAAAGGGGAAACCAACTGGATGACATGTTGGATTTGGTCAGGAGAGCCCTAACTCCATAAGGAAATGGCTTCAGTTGGCTGCTCCCCTCGTTGAGTGGATTGGTAGAATCTGCTTGGACTAGGGTGCACCCCTGGCCAGGATCCAGTTAGTCACTACAAATTAATTCCCTGAGATCCCCACACACTGATGCAGTGAAGGCCTGCAAAGGTTGACTGGCCCAGAGGGGAGGAGCTAGTGCACACTGCCCATGCATGAATTCTAATCTCTGATAGACTACTGAAGTGGGCAAAAGCTCCTAGCCTGTGCCCTCTATAGGAGCCTTAACCAATAAGAAAAGTGTCTGGGAATTACACTGTACACTTGTATGCAAGGAACCAAAAACATGACGAAAGGGAGAAATAAGAAAAAACCCCCAGCCCCCAAACCTGAGAACATTGATCCAGGAGAGGTAAATACAAAAGAGATTGAGGGCAGCAAACATGAGAAATCAAAGACAGTGGTAGCAGACATGAAGAGATATCTTCATGACCTCGTAAGCAGGACCAAAACTGAAATATTAATTCAAATTAAACAAGAG
>PVJX010048548.1:0-11427 GCA_004027295.1 Dolichotis patagonum
AGGGGCTCTGAGGACTCTGCTCTCTGACTTCCTTGGAAGGGCACAAAGCATTTTTCCCTGGACACATCCCACCTGCCCTGGAAGTCCCAGACAGCTGATCCCCTCCCCACGCGCTGACCCTGCCCGTTCTGTTCTCCCAGTGCTCAAGCCCCAGCGTGGGCTTGGAAGAGACCTGCTTCCCAGGAGCAGACAACAGAAGCCTTTTCACCCTGAGGCTCTGTGCCCTCCGCCGGTATCCCACCTCCACAGAAAAGCATTCCTACCTGACAGCTTCTTTGTTCTTTCATTGTTTCAACAAATGTTTGTTGAATTACTGCTTCTCTCAGGCAATATTTTACACGCTAGGAGTACAGCAGTGACCAAGGCAGACAAGATCAATGCTCTGCTAGAACATTCTAATGCACTTCACTCTTCCCTCTGTGTGAGCCTATCTCTCCCTACCCTTCAGTACCAAATCTCATCTCCTCTTTGCAATTTTCTTACTTCAGTCTTTAAATAAATACATACATATAGCATGGATGAGAAGCTTTGATATAGTTTCCTATTTTATCTTCCCATTAATCCTTTAAGATGAATGCCCTCCTCCTCATTTTATAGAGGAGGCAAGCAATCCATTAAGAAACCACAGTTACCTGGTAGCCAACGGGCTCTGAGAGGGTCATGTGACTTTATAATATCTCAGCCAAGCTCTTCCTGGGGAAAAAATACCTATGGGATCCTAAGTCTGTCATGTATCAATGGGGCTGGACACATAATTGGTAGGAACCATTACAAAATGAAAATTCAGAGCCCCTAGTTTTAAAAGCAGGAGAAAGAATCATTAAAAGTACTCAGATAAGGCCAGGCATGGTGGCACACAGCTGTAATCTCAACACTCAGGAGGCTGAGGCAGGAGGATTACTGTGAGTTTGAGACTAGCCTGCACTACATAGTAAGTTTAAGGCCAACCTGAACTACATAGCAAGGTTTTGTTTTAAAAACTGAAATCAAATCAAACCAAACCAAAACAAAACAGAAACTAAAACAAAAAAATCCCTCAAATATAGTCTTCTGCTTTCTTTCTCAACTTCTTTCCTGCTTTGTTATAGTATTTATTTGCTATTTGATACCATCCTCAATAAAAATAACATTAGTTTTGAACTATCAATATCAGTTTTGTTGTTCGTTTTTATATTGTTCAGTTTAAGTGCAAATAAAAGGGCATTTGAGTCACACACAGAATCACAAAAGTGTCATGATTTATATTCATAGTTTTTTTTAATCCATCCATGTTTTGTTCTCACCAAAACAGTGGAAATAGTTCACAAAAACGAACTCAGTTGTTCTCAGTTCCTTTGATAAATGCAAGTCCCATCCACCCTGATGACCAAAGAAGGACCTTTCTTTTCAGAAAGGGAACTATGGGTTGTTCTGTCTGCCCCATTCCTTCAGCACTGTCATTTTCTCAGTGTAAGATGCTGGTGTTCCTACAGGCAAGTAACAAGACTAAGTAAGGAAAGCAATGATGGCGTCCCTTGGTCACTGTTAGAACCCTAGTGCTGCTTGTGATTACAACAGGAAGCATTGCTTCTGGGGGCTGCGCGTACCCGCCACCCCTTTCTACAGAGATCCCTTTTCAGTCCTCCTTACAGTCTGGGAAATTCATATCTGTAATCCTATGGAAATGTTCTTGGAATTTTAGCAAGTTAATCCAACCTATCACTTCCTCTGCAGCATGTGGCAAAAATAAAGACACACATATTTATAATTATGGGGGGTCAAAGGGTCCTGAGTCCAGCCTTGATGAAGGTTCATCAGAACAAAGGCCACAACCCAGGGCCTAACCCAGATTTTATTAGTTTGTGAAGAAGGCAGTGGCTAGAGGATGAGTGACTGTGAGACCGGTGGGAATTACATGAGCACTGTGAGCCGGGCTAGCTAGGAGGTTTAAAAGTACCTCTGTCATATGCAGAGAGAAGGATATGCAGAAAGGCCAATCCACAGCACAATTGAGACAGCATTTAATGTTTTGGAGGCTGGTATTTTAACTCTGATGTGCAAACTTCGCAGCCTGGGAAGTCATAGCCTCTTATCTCGAGGTTCAACCCAATTGATAGCCCTGCAGCCATGGCTCTGTCTTCCTTCCTACCCTGCTCAACCATACTTGGGGAGTCATGGGGCACAGAAACAGCCACTGTTGCCTAGCTTCAAAGATTATGCATCACAACCTCAGCTAGCCCTATTTACATTATTTAGAGCCAATTAAATGGAGAAGGAAATAGCATAGCCGACTCTGTACATACCACTACTTGGAGATAGAGTCAGGTTTAACCAGAGGAGGTAATTGCTCTTTGTTCAAGGAGAGTCATCCAGGTGGTCCTCCATGCCTTACTTCATCCTTCATGTAACACGTGGAGGGGTGCAGGAAGTGCTACCCCAAAATATGGTACCTTGACATCTGAGAATACAGCCTAAGCAGAAAGGCCTCTCTGACCCCTCTCTCTTCTGCTCTGAAGATCTCTGTGTAACAGATGAAGGGAAGAAATTCAAGGAATGCTGAGAATGAGCAGACAAGCTTGGCCACGCACCCACATTTACTACCATTAGATCTTAGCCTCTGTCCCCCAGTCGTACTTCTACACCACTGTTCACAAACACACAGTTTTTGCTAGGAGCCGTGGTGCACACCTCTACTGAGGAGTTTGAGGAAGGAGGATCACAAGTTTGAGCCTACGCTAGGCAACGTAATGAGATCTTACTTTAAGATAAGAAATTTTTAAAGAGACTGAGGATGTAGCTCAATTGTAGAGCATCCTTATGTTTGTAGATCATCCTCAATACCTCAAAAAAAAAAGTTTTCCTTGCTTCTCTGGGACTGTGTGTGTGTGTGTGTGTGTGTTGAAACAGGGTCTCACTTTCTAGTTCAGCCTGGCCTTAAACTCACTATGGAACCCAGGCAGGCCTTGAGCTCGCAATGATTTTCCTGCCTCAGCCTTCCAAGTGCTAAGATTATAAGCATGCACCACCATACTCAGTTTGCGTCTTTGTTTAGGAAAATAGACATGTCACAGAAAGCTTTGGTTAAATAAATTTGTGTTTTCTCTTATTTCTTTCTTTTGCTAGGGGTCTTAGTCATGAATCGGGTAGGAGGTGCATAGAAGATACTACCTTTTCTCCCCTACAATTTTGTGACCCACACACTGTGAAGTTAGATGTAAACTTTCAGATGATAGATAAATTGAGTAATTTTTTGTTTAGCAGAGGTGCAAACAAATTCTGTCCAGTGGAAAAGATGACTCCAGAGGGTTGCAGTACTATTGCCCTAAAGGGCATTAACAAAGTCTTATAGCTAACTCTGCTACCTTTCATCCTCTGGGTAGTCATGCAATATCACAAATCCCTCTTTCACTTGGGAGGCAGAGGCAGGAGGATCATTGTGAATTTGAGACCAGCCTGGGCTATAAGTGAGCTCAAGGCCAGACTGAACTGCACAGTGAGATTCTGCCTCAAAAAAGACAAAAATTAATTAATTAATTAGTTAATTTAAAAAGTCCCTCTTTCCAGTGGCTTTACCATGCTGGCTGTTTCCTCATTAATGAGTTAAATAAATATTCATTGGGTGTTTACTTGAGCACCATGTTTTAACATTCTGAAAATTGTACTTTGAGTTCCTCTCATCTGTAGCTTCCACTTCTTTCAGACCCCCATTGTAGACAACCACACTGAAATACAGTTGGGGAGAGACCCAGGAATGCTGGGGCACAGTGTAGTGGTGTGAGTAGAGAGGCCTCCTCCCGGCCTCCTGGGGACAGGATATCTTCCCATATGCATCTCATGTCAAAGGTGTCAGTCTGGAGCCCTGAAGCCCCACAGGGCAGTCTGGTTGCACATCCACGGCCTTATGTGATCCCTGCGCCACTGACAGTCCGGATTGTACTTAGGTTGCTTCCTCTAGCTTTCTGTTTTCCTTTCCTTTCCCATGGGTAAGAGGGTGAAAGGCGATGCTGCCTCCAGGACATTGAAATTCCAGAGGAAGGACAGTGGAGGATGAAGAAATGAAGACAAGAGTCAAAAAGCTGAGGTTAGGTGGAACCCCTCTCCTGATGGGAGAAAGCACTGCCCAACAAATGCAGCACATTTACTTACACAATCAGAAGGCTGTTTACAGAGAATTTTAAGGGGCGGGTAAGATCCAGAACAGGAGGAATATCTAATCTCCAACAAAACATCATGCCTTGGTGGTTAGGTGGGGAACAAGAGAGGAGCTGTCTGTATTATCTCGGGGAGGCCAAGTCACTTTGTGCATCACCTCCCTGAGCTGCGTCCACTTCCCAAGGGGCCCTGCCAAAGTCAGGAGAAGTGATGACCTTGTCCTGGATACCAGAGGTACAGACAGTGTCACTTCCAACACGGAAAGGTGAGAGGGAAAATACTTCGTCAAATCATTCAGCTTGACACCCAGTTTTCAGTCTTTAGGACCAGTTTTCCTGTTGGCAGATTCTGCCGCATGAATCTCTATTCCTAACCCAATTTTGCTCGCTCTCTCTCTCTCTCTCTCTCTCTCTCTCTCTCTCTGTCTGTCTCTCACATACATACACCACACAGGCACACACACATATACCTGTAGCTATACAGCTCCCTCCTACTCCATTTGTCTCTGTTTCACTTCCCTCCAAGTGTTCTTCCTCCTTTTCTACTAAATGTATTAGGGAACTTGGAGTCAGAATGAGCATGATATAATGGTACGGAAGCCAGTTTGTTTTAATATGCTAATGGAACTACACTGAAATGTATTATGTTGGCATACATTATTTTGAAACGCAGTTTTGAATTGTGCCTGTGTTTTCCCATCATTCATCAGTAATGAGTGGCACGATGAGATGCAGTGCATATAGGTGAGGCCTTAAGCTCATGATAAAGAGAGTAAGTCATCCTCAGGACACCCGGAGCAGTCAGGATGCATGCCTCTTCAGGTAGAAAGTCCCTAGTCCTCTTTCATGGTTAGTTTGTGGTCATTCTCCACTCAGGGTCTTTTTTCAATTGGTTGAGGCCATTTCACAGCCTGGCTCCACACCCAGATTCCTGTTAACGGAAAGTACAGCCTATACCAACTCAGCTGTTCTAGACTATGCCCCACTGCTTATGTCCGAGTACCTGCCTACAATTGGACCCAGGTCTATGCTGACCCCCTTGACCCTTGCCTGCACCCTGTCTACCCCATGTGTGTCTGTGGAACAGGGGCTTCCTCCAGATTTGGCCTCCTGCATACACCATTGCTAAGTAAAGGCGTAACTCTCACTTGTGGCCTTTTCGAATCAGTGACTCCAATGTCAGAAGCTCAGTAGGGCTCTCTCTGTCCCCCTCCAGCCCACCTGAGCTCCTGACACCTTCTTTTGTACTTTTCATGTCCACTAGACCTGATTATACTTAAGCTGAAAATAACTTTTTCCTGATAATAATTTTTGGTATTTCCTGAAATCAAACTCAGCATGTTGTGTTCCTGGTTAAAAGAAATTTAACTGGGAAGCCACTAGGCTCAGATAACCCTGGCCATTAGGATCCTACACAGGCAAACTGAAATTTTAACCAGTCAGAAACTACCACCTAACCTCTAGTAGAGACTTCACTGATCAAAAATTGCCAGCAGACATTAACTAGGAACTTCACACATTAGCCAATCAAACATTTTCTTTGTCTTGTTTCCTGAACACCTTATATAAAAGTTTTCCCTTAATCTCTTTTGCTGGAGCCCAAACTGCTAGTGGTTTGATGCCATGTCATTCACAAATCACTCACTGCTCAAATAAACTTAAAATTTTACTGCGCCTAAATGTCTCTTTTAACAACTTTATATGTATCATCTTGAATAGTAATTATAAAAATTGCCATTGTTATTAACAGATATGCACCAGAACATTCCTGATGCATCAAAACTTGTGGAATAACTAGCTTTGGGAGGGTGGAGTGACTACCTTAAGATGACTCTAGTTAACAATCCTGGTGACTCTTTGTCCCATAAATCAATGGAATCTTACCAGTTTTGAAGCAGGTCATACAGAGGAGGTGGAGTAAAGGCCTGGTTCAGAGGGAAGAGCAGGCTGTGCTCCTCTTTGGACCCTGAAGCCACTCCCAACACCAGGCATGCATCTCCTCTGGTGTCCTAAGATCAAGGCTCAGGGCTTTTAAAGACTGTCTATTAAGATAGCTGTAGCCTTTAAGACTATTGCGAAAGTTTACTCTAATCTGATTATTGCCTCAGTGAACCAAATTACAGTCAAGTCTTCCAGCAAGATTAGTATAAGTAAATTTACTGCTAAGAGTCATGATGGCTGGGAATAGGGGAAAGAAAAATAAACAGAGACCTGTGTCCCTTTCTTTGTGCTTTCCTTTCCCATTCCAAAACCCCTAGATGTTTAGGGGAGAGTGCCTGAAGTTAGATGTGCCATCCATCTGCAGAGTTTCGGCTGTTACTGCCTGTGTTCTGCCCAGTACTTCCCTCCTGCTGAATGGTAAACAGCCTTCATTGCCTCAGCAGCTTTGTCTCACTTCCCTGACAGTTTTTGCCTACTGGCAGTAATAATTAAACCAAAAACTGGAGCTGAAACAAAAGTGATTTTTCCTCCTTGAGGTCTAGACTTGGATTGGGCGTGAATTGACTAGTAATTAGATGCCCGCCTAGGAAGGTTTTGCTTCCATTGTTCTCAACTCAAGTTTGTTTGTTTAATTTTGAGACAGGGACTCACTATGTAATGTGACTGGCAATTAGATCAGGCTGGCCTTGAATTTGCTGAGATCCTCCTGCCTCAACCTCCTAAGTGCTGGGATTCTATGTGTCTTGGTTACTTTTCTCTCTTTGATAAGACAAAATACCTAATTTTTGGTATTAGGGAAGAAAATTAGGTAAGAAAAGTTTTATATATCTCATAGTTTTTGGAGGTTTCAGTCCATAATCGGCTGGCTCCAAGGTAGGGTGGCATGGCATTGGGGCAACACTTCAAGGCAGCAGCCGGAGCAAAAAGGAGGAAAACAAACCTCTTCTCCTCCCTTATATTGTACACAGGGCACCCCTACTCACCTACCTGCCTTTTGCTCTGGTTGCTACCTTGAAGTATTGCCCCAGTGCCATGCTACCCTGCCTTGCAGCCAGCTGATTATGTCTGAAATCTCAAAAAAACTATAAGGTAAATAAATCTTTTCGTCCTTAATGTGGGGTGTTGGGTATTTTGTCCCAGCAACAAAAGAAAAGTAACCAAGACAACATGCATGTGCTACCATGTCTGGATTCAACTCAAATTTAATTAAAATCTCAATCTAAAGCTTTTTCTCCTTGGAGTCAGCCTGCTCAGCTTTCTCTATGGTTTCTGACCTCTAAATCTTCCTTTCATGTGCTGTGAGATAAGGAGTTGTCATTAGTTCCTAGTTGACATTTGTTATCATCTCCCCCTTACCTTAACAAGTGGTGTCACATACCTTCATCTCCTCTAACTCCACCAAGGGAAAGGATGACAAGGATGAAGCTCAAATGACACAAAGCTGGGCAGAACCCTGATAAGACCTCAGTGAGCTCTACCTAGAGCTCCACAGGCCCTTGGCACTCACCTCTGCCTATGCGAGGTTGTCTACTTGAGAACGTCTGCATGTCTGGAAAACTAGATTTAACAAAGAGTTAGAGACCTCAGAGCTGCCTTCAGCCAGTGACAAGAGGGGAGGGCATAAGCGTGCATTGCCCGTTGCCCCCTATTGGCATCATAACATGTCTCACATTTTGTTTTAAAGCTGATGGGGCTCCAGTTGCCCATAGTGTTAATCTGACTTCCTAACATCCCTTTATTGGCTTCCTTCCTTCCTTGACTCACTTTCCCATCCCTCACAAGTTTCCTGGGATCGCCTCCCAAAACACTCTGTGCACTTACATTCAGTCTCAAGATCTACTTCAGGATAACCCAAATCAAGACAAGAAACTTTGGTTTTGGATACCCTAACTTCTGACCCTAACAATAGTTTTTGACACGCTTCCCTGGTGCTCCCAATGGGGCACAGCTGAGGTTTACACAGTGGGCACCAGGGTACAGTGACTTCTCCTAACTAGGAGGTACAACTCTAGTCGGTGGGGCCCTGACATACAGAAGGGCTGGAGAAGTCCAGCAGTGATACATGGTCAGATTATCATTATCTGCTTTGGGAATTTGAAATTCAGAAGGAGGTGACCCTGGGCCAGTCTGCCTCGGCAAAGGGACCAAGGGAAACCATATGCCTTCCTAGACAGGGTTTCAAGCTCCTTAGTACACTGGAAATAACAGGTTCATGGTCTCCCCAGAACTTCCATTCTGCAATGGGCGCTCATGAGAGGATGATGGGGAATGTCACCCTAGACACATGAGGATGTGAAAGTATTAAGAAAGTATGAAGCTTTTTAGAAATATGAAATGTTGAAGAGTTAGCAAGACAAAATTCAGCCTTCCTCTGTCAGAGGAGAAGAAGATGGCATCAGGAAAGAGGATCCTCAGGGTCATATTTCCTTATTCCCCATCTTGTCTGAAGTAACCAGACTTAGTAGCAATAAAAATAATCCTGCGCAACAGGACAGAATTGTGAGACAGCTGATGAGATACTTTTACAATGTTTTATTTAGCACTGGTTTACTACACACCATATACTACATGCTGGCGACTCGCTCATGTGTTAGGAACACAGTGATAAACAGGAAAGACAAGTCTAGGGGAGTCTGGTAAGGCTGAAGGTCATTTCTACCATCACATTTTGCCCTCACAGCAACCTTGGAAAGTAGACCATCCTCAGAGTCCACTTTCTGATTTATTAGGAAATTGAGGTCCACAGCTGAGCAATGACTGTCCAAAGTCATGACCATAATCATAGTGGTGACAAGGACCATGCTCAGGTCTCTCCTGGACTCTCAGCCATACCTTTCCACAGACAAGAATCACGCCAGTAGCTGGACTGGCCAATTAGAACAAGGGAGTCAGCTGGGTCTCAGAAGATGTGAGGTGGAGTAAGGTGGTCATCTGAGCACCCCAGCCATACCCCCAAGCAGCTGAGGAAGAAAGAAAAGACAACTGAGTTTAGCAGTCTCTAACCCAAATTCAAGACCCCAGGATGCTAGGATGACAAACATATGCCACCATACCTGGCTGGAACCTTGCTTATTAAAGTCTTAAAATCTGAAGTTGTGATATGTGGGGAGTGGCTGAAGCTGAAGATTGATCACATGTGCAAGGCTAGAGTGAAGCCAACCCTGAAAACACAGAACAACCAACGTGAGCCAGGTGAACAAGTTGATTCAGCCCCAAGAACATGGAGCACACAAGGTGAGCAAGGCAAAAGTTGTTAGGCAGAGGGGTTTCACCTGACATCAACCTGCTGAAGATATAAATAAACACGCTGCAGTCATTGGGCAGTTCTTTTCTCCACCAAGAGAGAGGGCTCCATCTGATCTCAGCTTTCTGCATTTTCATCCT
The DNA here is from genome assembly GCA_004027295.1 of Dolichotis patagonum. Taxonomy (NCBI): domain Eukaryota; kingdom Metazoa; phylum Chordata; class Mammalia; order Rodentia; family Caviidae; genus Dolichotis; species Dolichotis patagonum. The sequence continues at coordinate 9,456 of PVJX010048548.1, forward strand.
TGCCTTCATTTCTTTACAGTCCTTCCCCTGGGAGTTTTTGAGAGCTGCACTGGACATGACATTTTTGGCACCTGGACACTCAGGATATGGGGAAACTCGTCACATGGCAGGTAAGTTGTGCACACTAAAGGAAGAGAGGTATATTGATATCCTTAATATTGTTCCCATTGATATCATCAATATTGATCCCATCACCAGATGTAAAACACGGGGCAAACAAGTTCTCAAGAATGACAGATGCATATAGAAATGGTTGCTATATTATTGATTCTTGTATTTACCTTTTCTTTGTGGACCTTGATCAGGGAGTATCTTGATGATTGTAAGCCTGTTGAGATGACCACAGAGGATTCGGCTCAGAGCACTATCTTAAAACTAAGCCCCAAGCAGAAAAGGGATAGGGGAGCAACAGCTCCCCACCCCCGATGGAGCTTGAAGTCTCTAGCCTTTCTCAGTGAGATGAGGAAGGAGTGGAGGGAGGCAAAGAAGACCTTTCCCCAGTAGAGAAGTAGAGAACTTCCCAAAGTAAAACCAATAACCTTAACTGTACCACAAATGGCTACTTCCACTTTCTCAGTTCAGAAAAATTTTGCTATGTCACAGGCCGAGAATTCCAGCTTTCATAGAATAGAATCTCGTTTCTTTCTCCCTTGTAATTGGTATTAAAAGAAGCCAGGGCATTGGAAAAAATTCCTGGAGGGTTTTCAACATGTCTACCCTGTTGCGAAAGTCCAAGATTCCAGTAATTTGGGGCAAGTTACATGTCTTCATTAAGCTGTACCCTTTAAGACCTTAAAAGAACTAAAACAAGCAACCGCTAGCTATGACCCCAAAATCTGGGGTTTTGTAGAGCATATAGGACAACAGGTTATGGCCCCAAGTGATTGGAAAGCAACAGCTAAAGCATGTTTTAAGTCCAGGGAATTATTTATTGTGGAAGGGAATTTTTTTTAGTTGTGTGTGGACCAGGCCACTCACAGTGCCACTTACAACGTGGCCATTACAAAAGACACATTAACTGAAGAAGGTGTCTTTCCCACCACAAATAATCAACTCACTTTTGAATTGCAAGTATATGAACAATAAAATAGCTGCCACAAGGGCTTGGAGGGAATTCCTTCAAAAGGTGAGACATCACTGAATCTGACTTCCATTCACCAGGGTTCTGATGAATCTTTTCAGGATTTTGTGGCATGCTTATTGCGATCTAGTGGGAGGATTATCAACAATACAGAGGCTGGTAAGTTAGTTGGTAAGCAATTGGCCTTTGAAAATGCAAACAAGTGGTGTAAAGAAGCTTTCTGAGCCCGCCAAAAACAAGTTACGCGCTATCTGAGATGATTCGAATTCATGCAGACATTGGCCCCTCCTATGTTCAGGGGGCTGCCTTGGCGGCAGCTAGCACTCACCCTACTCATCCACAGCCTAAAAGAAAGGGAACAGGTTGGAACTTAGGGTGCCAAGCCAACCAGTAGCCTGCCTGCTGCCCTGGTAAGTGACTGTGGTCTGGCAAGCCGCGGCCACCCCAGGGCGGGGGGAACAAGAAGCAAGAGCGTTTCCTGAGATCCGGGCCATGTTGGAGCTTAGGGCGCCGAGCCAACCAGTAACCTGCCTGCTGTCTACCGGGCGCGGGCTTAGAATCAAACTTACCACTCCCACCCCCACCCCACCCCTGTTAACAATTGGGATCCAGGGATCTGGGTATCTCTTAGGAGGTGACCATATTTGGTACAGCAAGTCGGGGGGAGTTTCCTTCTACTATCTCTGAAGGCAGATATTTTTATCACCTTGCTTTGTCCTGAGTAATGGTGTTGCTCTATTCAATACTCTGTGTTGATGTGTTCTATAATGTTGTGTATTTCTTTGATTTTGCTGTACCTAGTAGAAGAACAACTATTGTGAAGACAACGAGGTATACAATGTTACCTGTTACTGTTGTCCTGGTGACCTGCTGTGATGTTCTGTGCCAATT
>PVJX010048550.1:0-11433 GCA_004027295.1 Dolichotis patagonum
TTTGCTTTTTAAGTACATTATCTGTTTAGTTATATTATGTTTCAGCTTTCTCAGTACCTTATTGATCTGTTTTGTTGTTGTTACTTCCTTTTTAATCACCTTATATAATTCTGTTGTTTTGTTTTTGAGTTTCTCGTCATTCATGTCACATGGATCAGCTTTGGTGGAGTTGGGAGTTTTTGGAGGTATTTTGTTACCTGATTTTCTCATGTTCTCTTGTTTTATTTTTACTTAATTTTTATTAACTTGGAGGTAGTAATATACAACAAAGCAGGATGGAATAAAGCCAATTGAGACAGTGTGGTGAAACTGGCACAGAACATTAAAGCAGGCCACCAGGACAACAGTAACAGGCAACATTGTATATCTCATTGTCTTCACAATAGTTGTTCTTCTACTAGGTACAGCAAAATCAAAAGAAATACACAACATTATAGAACACATCAACATAGAGTACTGAATAGAGCAACACTGTTAATCAGGACAAAGGAAAACGGAGATAAAAATATCTGCCTTCAGAGATAGTAGAAGGAAACTCCCCCCACTTGCTGTACCAAATATGGTCACCTCCTAAGAGATACCCAGATCCCTGGATGCCAATTGTTAACGGGGGCGGGGGAGATGTGGTATGTTTGATTCTAAGCCCACGCCCCGGTAGGCAGCAGGCTAGTTGCTGGTTGGCTCAGTGCCCTAAGTTTCAACATGGCGCAGATCTTAGGAAATGCTCTTGCTTCTTACATCCCTGCCCTGGGGTGACTGCGGCTTGCCAGACCACAGTCACTTACCAGGGCGGCAGGCTGGTTGCTGGTTGGCTCAGCACCCTAAGTTCCAACATGGCACGGATCTCCAGTATTATTGATTTTAGGAAAAGTAACATTTTAATGATACATAGTTCAGTATAGGCTTCTACCTTCATAGGTCTAATGTAAATTACTGTACATTGCATAGAATAATTTCTAGCCTGTCTATAACAGATGAGAGAGTCAATCTTCTCAAAAAAATTTGTGCATGGAACAAGATAAGCAAAGTCCTTTGATGAATTTTTTATAAGACAGAAAAGGCTTCTTTTATATAAAACAGGTACCATGCATACAGCTTTAATTAAAGAGGATTTTCATTAATTTTTAGTATTTCAAAGGGTTTCACTCCAAAAGGATCTCTAAGTCAAATTACTATTTTATTATTAATAATAAAATGATGCTGAATCTTACTGAAGAAAATAGTATCTTCAATGCTTAGCAAACCAGATCATTCTAAATTAAATTAGCCTGCGTAAAACTCATTATTGTAATAAAAGTGTTTAAGTCAATATTCTAGCAAATTTGTTCTTCTTCCACATACATCTCTCCTGATGCATCCTCACTTTCTGAAACAATGGCTTTTTTATCATCATTTTTTAGGAATACATTTTTTTTTCTTGAAGTGCAGCAGCAATCTTTTTCCCAAACGTTTCAGTGCTTACAACATCTCAGCCACATTCATTGTTCTAACCTTGTCACTCGAATGTCTGGTAAAGCAAAATGATTTCACCAAAAGTAATGGGAATGTAGAAGCTATTCTTGGTCAGAAACATTTTTCAAGAGGAACAATACTGTGACAAAAATCATTCAATTTCTCGAATTGGGTTATAGGAGTGTGCTAAGTTAGTGAGCAGTCAATAAAACAGTAATAATAAAAATGAAAAACAATTAGATATTTAGGAGTTGGGTTTAAGGAGCACGTTTCTTGCCCACATTTAGGAAGGCACCATGGAATGTGCCTGTCACTGTGGACACACCAACGGTAAGAGGAACAAATTGAAAATGGAAAGATCATACATGGTAGAGGACCGGAGATGCATGTAAACAGACTTCGTCATAATCAGGAAGAGAGATGAATTAATAATGGTTACTACGGGTACTATGTGTTCTAGAATATAGGCAACTGTGAAGTTTTAAGCAAAATTAAGTCAACCAGAAAGAAAAATGAAAGGCAGAGGCCTTTAAATTCCTGCTGCTCTTTCTGATCTCCCAATTAGTGAGCACTTAGCCAACCCTGCGGAGAGCAAGGACCTCTGAGGAAGGTGATGGCAGTTAATTATTCATACTCTTTCCCCAATTACTTTAACCAGATGCTTTCTTCATAACATTTACTTGAATCAACTGAATTGAGGAATTGCTACACACGTAAGAGTCCAAACAGGACCCCGTGTGTGTGTGTATAAGTGTGCACATGCTTGTGTGTGTCTGTGTAGAACTTGGATTATTTGCAGGAAACCTGCCCGAAATATGCTTGTTGAAAATATTGAGAACTTTCTGATTCTACTCACCTAAACTGTAAAAGTGGATTCTCAATCCAGAAGATAGGTTTTCAGAGTTACTTGGTTTTCCAAAGGAGAGCATTTAAAAGTGTGTGTATATTTTAGTATCAAATAGTTTTAAGAGTTTTGTTTGCTAAAACACAAACACTTCCCACATTTATAAAAAGGTATTTGCGTGGAAGTACATGCCTTTGATACCAGTGCTGTGGGAAACTGAGGCAAGATGATTCTAAGTTCAAGTCTGGTCTGTATAGCTCAGCAATTTAGCATGATCCTTTGTCAAAAAGAAAAAAAATGAAAAGGTCTGGAAATACAGTTCAGTGAGAAGACCTCGGTTCAGGGACCAGTACCACAAACACACATAAAAACAATTATTTAGTATTTTCACACTTACTTCTTAAAGAAATTACTATGGAAGTAAACAGTGGTAAAATACATGGCATAGAACAGTCATATTTCTTTTTCTTGTGGCATTTTATCAAATTGCAGAATAATGGAGTAGAAAATAAGGCCATTGTTTTTCACAAATAAGTGAGATTCATAAATAATTTTCCTATGATTTTTTATTCTAATTATAAATATGCTGCAAGTATTATAATATCATAGAAACACTACCCATTTTGTCCCCATAAATTCTAATCAAAATTGAATGTATAATTTAGTATTGAATCACTTGAAGAGATTTCTCTTTCTAAAATACAAACACTACCCCCAATCACATAAATGTGTGCCTGCTTACCCAAGAGAATACATTTTAATCTTTTGTGCATATCTTATAATATCAACTTCCACAGATTTAAACGTGTCTCCTTTACATTTCTGTTTCTTTTGTCTTTTGGGGAAAATGGGAATTAACCCTCTTTTATTTCCAACCTCAACACCTGCACCACAAATTAAAAAGAAAATGCAGACATATAAACAACACAATTCCAAGTCATTATATTCCCAAATGCAGTTCTAATATGGTTTTCATTTAATCACCATGGGATGTTTACAGAATTACAATACTGTGCACCGCTGAGCCATTTTGGAGACTATGATTTTTTTTTTTCGCTTTCTTTAATCTCCTTGGAGGTTCCTCTGAAGTAAATCAAAATGTTCTTGTTTGATCCCTTTTTACACAGTTTCCAGGAACTCTCCCTTCTTTGTCAGAATGCTTAATGCTCTCAGTTTATAGAACTAACTTTACTATTTCATTCATTTCTTCTTGCTGAGGACAGCCCAGTCCACATCTAGCTCACCACTCAGTGACACTTGCTTTCTGAAAGTGCTGCACAGCTGTCATCTCTGACTGGCCCTTCCCCTCCTCACTGTGATTCATTTTCACATTGCTTCTGTCCTGTGCATCCCGTTGTATTCTGGGAACATTCTTGCTGTATCTCTTTGATAAATACTTTGCAGTTTTATTCTTGATATTATTCTGGACCTCATCTTATTCAAAAGATAGCTCACCTGGAACAGACTTCATTCTTCGTTCTCCTGATTCCCACTAATCAACTGCGCATTCTCTTTTCCGAGAGACTTACTTAATTTCCAAACCTCCGATTGAGATTTGCCTCACAAATATCTGATCTTTAATTGTCAAGAGCTCCTGTATTTTTGCTTCTTTATACTTGCTTCTATCTTTCATTTTAGATGCTTTTTTCCCCAAATATGTAGTGATCATAGCTATACGCTCAAATTTTAAAGTAGAACTAAGGAGCTGATTGGAAATTTTATGCTGCCGAATGAGATTTGTTAGCTGTGATCTGCATTATAGGATGAGTAGGGCAGTTTTCTTAAGCACTGCTGATACTAGTATATTTGAGATTCTTTATTCCCCACATTTTTTGAAAAAGCATCCCCTATTTATGCTTCTAAAAATATAACACTTCTATCAGGATGTGGGAGGAGCGATCTTTATGTAGAATCCAGGAGACAGAATCAGTGTCTAATTTATTTATTTATTTATGTATTTTGCCTCTGAAGATTAAACCAAAGACCTCCACACTGAGCTGCATCACCATTCCTTTTTGAAATTTATTTTCTAAAATAGCATCTCACTACTTTGGTAACTTGCTCAAGCTAGGCTAGAACTTGCAATCTTTCTGTCTCAACGTTCACGAATATTGAGATTACAGGCATATACCACTACTCCTAATCTGATTTCTCTTTAAACACACTTTCAACCAATACTCCCAGTTTTTTGGCCTTGCCATCCATAATATTTCCAGAAGGAATTAGTGCTAGAAGTTTATAAATATTTACTGATGGAAAATAGGCATTGTTTGTGTGTGTGTGTGTGTGTGTGTGTGAGAGAGAGAGAGTGTGTGTGTGTGTGTGTGTGTGTGCATATTTTTTTCGTTTTAGCAACACTGGCTTTGAATTCAGCTTTATTTCCCTCTGTATGTTGGCCAGGTGCTATTTATCTTCTGATGATTTGTTTGCTGACATCTCCTCTGCTATTCTAGTTGTCATTTTTGCAACTTTATAACATTACAATCTTAATGTATATGTTCAATCCATTATTTTAACTGGGTTTTAAAAGATTACTCCATGTTTATGCTATTTTCTGTGTACAATATTTATAAACACAGGTTTTAATCTTTAGCTAACAAATAATTTAGGGTTTTACTAATAACAAAAGCAATTTTCTCTTTTCATGAAAGGGAATCGCTATAAAAATAATAACAGTGACAAAAGTACCAAGTGCTAATTATCACGGGTTGCACAGTAGACATTTTAAGGAATTGAAAATTGGTCCTTATAAGAAGTCTAATTAATTATGCAACAGAAATATAAGGATAGATTGAAGGATTTCACAATTTTTCCTTAACTGTAGGAAACACTGAAAAAAGACAAAATTTTATATGTTCTACACAAAAAATGTCCAAGATTTGATTTAAATTATAAAAGCAAGTTATGAAACTGTAGGTGTATAGTGGTAGCATGTTTTGTAAATATATAGCTTTAAATTTATGCTTATTGCTATTGAAAAATGCTTCCACAGATGGAAAAATATTCTCTGTTCCAGGATATGCACAACCAATGTAGTCAAAATGTCCATAGTTCCAAATTGATGTACAAATTTAGCATAATTCCAATCAAAATACCAACAGAAGTCTTCATAAAATTAGAGAAAATAATCTTAAAATGTATACGGAACCAGAAGAGCAAAAAGTAATCCTGGGTAACAAGAGAAAAGTAGCAGGCATAACAAAAAATGAATTCAAAGTTATGTTACAAAGCTACTACGCTAAAAAGAGCCTGGAGAAGGCACGACAACAGAGGTGAGGATCAGTGGAACAGAAATAGCTCCAAGCAAATTCAACTATTTGACTTTTGACAAATGGACCAAAAACAAACTCTGGAGGAAAGACAGCTTTCTTAATACCAGATGTTGGGAAAACTGGCTATCCACATGCAAAAGTTTGAATCCAGACCCATATGTCTCACTATGTACTAAACTAAAATCAAAATGGATCAAAGAACTAAATGTTAAAGTTTAGAAAAATACATTAATGGAAGAAGACCATTTTCTGTATGGATTTGCTACACAGTAGTTATAAGGAAATAATTCAGACAGCATAGAATTCAGAAGAAAAAAATTGTATTTTTAACAATATGAAAAATCCTATTTGAAATAAGTGCTTATTTAAAATTATATTGTTTTATAGTAAAAAAAAAAACAAGCTCACAAATGAGTAGTTCATATCACATAAACAACAGGGTCTGAATTTTACTATTTTTGTTTAGTTTGGACTGAATTTACAAAATATAATTCTTGAGCATCAGAATAACTGTAAATCTGACTGGTAGCTATAAATCAATGATTTAAGTAAATCATTGCAACACAATATTAGGTTCATCAAAGCCATATTTAAAATCTTTTTTAAAAATTTCTTGAAGAGCTAGATTGCTTTGGTAAAATAATTTCAATTAATACCGCTGTAATAATTTAGACAAAAATGGTATACCTGTGACTAATGGTATGTCTTGCACTTCAAATGTTCACTTTGTGTTTAAATTAATCTTTTTGACTAATTCTTTTAATCTTTGTACCTTCTCCAGCGTTTATTATTAAGACCGTGAGTAATTACAGGGTACCTTATTGTTTCAGAGAAACAGACTGAGATGATCCTATAAACAGTAGATCAGAAATGAGCTCAAGGGTAAGGAACAAAACACTCATTTATTGAAAAAAAAAAAAGAAACTTTCACTAGTTTATTCTTTGTATTTCCTCTGTGTAGCAAATCCTAATCTAGCAAGTTATAAGCATAGAAGGCAATGAGCAATAGTGTATTTGTAAACTGGCCTATCTACAAGCAAGGAAACAGACCTTCACACTGTTGAAAAGCTGTAAGACGTCACCCATGGTCTACTATGGTTATATCTGGGGGAGGGGGACTTTAAACTGTCTCAGAAAGGTGTGGTAGAGATTTGGGGTCAGGGAGGGAAATTTGGGGGAGGGGACTCACTAATGCTGCACTGTGGTACAGTTGTGCATTACATTGAACCCTGAGTCTTTGTACTTCTCCCCTCAGAGGTGAGAAAAGGATGTCACACCCGTGGGGACCCCAGTGTGGGAGCCCATTAAGCTCAAGGCCAGAGCAACTCTCTGCCCATATGAAGCAGCGGACTGAAAACCTGAGACCAACCATAGGAGTGTATCCATGAGGGCTTCAGGCACGAAGGTGGCCATTGGTGAATGGCATGGTATTTTAGAATTTTCACTTATTTGACTTACTTACCTTTTCATAAACTTAGCACCTTCTGCTATGGACTGAAGGTCTGTGGACTCCTGAATTTGTATGCGGAACCCTAATCCCCAGTTGTGATGGTACTAGGAGGTGGGGCCTTAGGAAGGGCTCCAGCTCTTCAAAAGAGCTCAGGAGACAGCACAGAAAGCTCTCCCCTGCCAGCAAATATGCCAGCACTTGAATCTGAATGTTCTGGGCTTCTGAACGAGGAGAAATAACTTTGCTGTTGATAACATTGTGTTACAGTAGACTGAGTAGCCTAAAACATAATCCTAAATTCTTGTTTTAAAAAATTAAGATACTATGACAATTTTAAAATGTAGTCATAGGTTTGTTTGCCTCTTTTGCTATTTGTTTTTTTCTTTACTGGGTCTTTTTTTCTCTTAAATCAATTTAAAAAACCAAATAAAATAAAATGTAGTAACAAACTCTTTACTCCTCCTCCCACTGAAAGATAGAGTCTATGTCGTCTATATTTGAACTCATAGACGTTCATCCACCTATATCTCTGCAATTCAGGCCATTTACCATCTCACTTTAAGTATACTGATCACTTCTTAATGTGTGGATTTGCTTTTATTATTTCTCCCTCTGTGGGTCTTTCTTGTTACAGTTAGTAAAGCAAATAAAACTGAAGCATCTATTGAAATTCAATAATTATTCCCTTCTTTAAACATTGCTAACAGCTTCCCACTTCTGTTATCTATCACAGAGCCTTAAAACGCTGATGGTAACTTTGGTTACCATGTATGTTTGCTTTTCTTCTTCTTTTTTTTAATCAAACAGTGAAAACACAACTGTTCTTTTTGATAAACTTACAGAGATTAGTAGTATAGTTCTTTATCTTGTATACATATACATAAATACACACATGTATATGTATGCCTATAGACACATAATCTTTTCCCTTCTTTCTTTTCTCCTTCCCCCATCCCAGTTGTTCTTTCATTTGAGCACTTTCTTTCCCTTTCATTTTCACAATATCTATTTTACATTTTGGATCATATTACTCTTTTTTATTTCAAACAGAAAAATCAAGAGGTAAACAATTAAAAAACAACAGCCAAAGAAAAATAACAGCAACAACAAAAAACAGTGGCGATACAGGATTTCAAAATAAGATGTTGGAATTTAACAATTGTTGTTATATTGCATATTGTTATCCTCAAAGTAATTGCTCAGGATGTTTGCCTTTGTGTTCTTAGAATTCTTCATGCTGGTTGTGCCTCAGGACCTTTCCACCTGTTGTTTTATCTATCTTCTCCCTCACGTACCCACCAAAATTTTTCACATAGTTCAGCTGATGATCAGGATTTAGATCACAGAAGCGCAGTGTTACCATATTTGAAGGCCTGTCTCAGTCTTTCCATCCCAAGTGATCTTGCTGTCCCTTGCAAAGCCATGCTGTGTCTCACTGCCTGCTTGTATACTCCATTGCAGTTACCGTGCTTAGAAATTACCTCTCTCATTCTAATTTTTCATTGTCTGTTGTTTCCTCACTAAAGCATAAGCTTTATAAAAAGCTAGACTTTATGTATCTTGTGTCCTGTTATATTTTCCAAAATTAGCACAGTTCCTATCATAGTTTGCCTCCAGATGCCTACTCAAAGCCTTTTGCTCGTAGGTGGCCTTCTGGGAGACAGCTGGATCACGGGAGTGTGACACTCCTCTGTGATTTAGCCTGCTGACGAGTCTATAGCTAAATGCGATGATGGAAGACTAAGCCTGGTGCCAGGAAGTGGGCAGTGGGTTGTGGCCGGGAGGGTCTATCTTGCTCCCTCTTCCTTTGATCTCTGGTTCTGCCTCCTGCCATCATGCCATGAGCTGTTTCTCCCCTGCCATGCCCCTGTGCCACGCTGTCATGCCTTGAACCCAGCCAACTGTGGACTGAAAACTCTACAAGCCGTGACCCAAGATAAAGCTATTCTCCTTTAACATAGGGTATTAGGTATTTTGATCCAGCATGAGAAAATTGACTAAGGCAGTTCCACTGCACTGTGGGCAGTTTATCATCCTTCTTACTCACCTGGGAGAATCATGAGGCCTTGTCTGTTATGACTTGCAAGCCCTCAAGTGTCTATATCACACCTCTACGTTCTACTGGAGCTGAATAAGCCTTTGTGACTCTCCTCATTGGTGAGACACAATAACTAACACCTGCAATTTAAAAGAGCATAGGTTTGTTTTGGCTCACAGCTTCAGAAGTTTCAGTTCATGATCAGTTGGCTTAAAGGTAAAAACCGCAGGGTGGAAGGACTTGGGAAGAGAAAGCTGCTCACATCACGGTGGTCAGAAAGCAGACACAAGTGGGAGGAACTGGGGCTAGAGATACACCTGCCTTTCCTAAGAGCAAGCCAGCTAAACCACTGCAGAATCCGATGACCTTCTAACAGCCCCACCTCGGAGCACGTGACATCTCTGGGGCAACTATTTGGTCTAACACATAACACCATCATACAAGTCTAACATCACAGTCAGTAAAAAGGACAGCTATCATGATCACGTATCACTTGCTCATTGCTTCCCAAAAAGCTTACTAAAATGTTTAGCTTCCCCAGAAATCAATACAACTCGCTTCAGTAGACACCAAGTGTTTGAAAGTCATACATTGAGACTTAAAGCCAAAGAACATCTACATCTTTAAAAAGCTCACCAGAGGGGCTGGGAATAGGGCTCATTAGTAGAGCAGGTGCTTACATGTGAGAAGTCATGCACTAAATGCCAAGGACCAAACAGACAAACATAAACCCATACAACAAACATAAGGAAAAAAACTACGAATTTTAATTATCTCTGCTTGTCCACTGAAAGAAATACTTGCATCTTGAAAAAGTAACCAGTCTTTGAATTAATCCCACCTAAATATATAGAGAAAATAATCATGACTGATTCACTTAGTAATGTACGTCTCCCTGGTACTTGAGTGTTGTTTATGCTTATCGTTATTTTAATTTGTGGTGGATGGGAGAGAAGCAGGAAATGAAGGCAGTGACCATAACCACACTCTCCAGAATCTTGTAATTGTCATTACCATTCCTTCACCACAGCTGTTCTTCCTTCTGCTTGCAAACACCTCCTCAGTACAGATATGTGAGACTAAGATGGCGCCATTTTGTTTTATCAGGTTCACACACATATCAAGAGAAAAACAAAAGGGGTGATGGAAAGGGAGGTTAAAGCCTAGAAAACCCAGAATGACTAACTGGAAGATTCTCATAAGGTACAGAATCAGTTAAAAATAAAATGCTCTTTTATTAAATAAAAATAAAATTTGGTGTTTTAAATAAACACCAAATAAACTCTTCAACTGATTCAGATGACCCTCTCAGAACAGAATAGTGTCGTGATACATTTCATGATGGAAGGCATTATTTTTTCTTCACATGAAATATGGTAATAGACACACAGGCCCTATAGAAAAAATAACAAGAAAAATATCTAACAACAATTTTGCATATTTATATTAATGTGAGCTCGCTGGTTATTATTTCATAATCCAGTGAACTTGTGATGACACCAAATATTTAAAACTATTTATGGGAGATAAACATAAAATTAACAGCTGAATCAACACATATTCTGTGCTCTTCCCTGCAAAATGAGATTACTGACATTCTTTCATTTTGGTGGTAAAGCCTAAGTGTTGACAGGAAGATAATCTTGAATTCTGAGTTTGACACACATCAAAATGCTAACCATATATGTATGTCTGCATACAGGAAGAATTAGCAAAACAGAAGCATAAAGTGAGTGTGATATCTTAGTAAAAGAAGAAAATAATTTTTACATGTCATATGTTACCTATTTTCATTTTGCAAGAAAACAGAGAAGGCCCCGCGCCTCCAGCCATCCGCGTCGCCGCTGCTGCCCCCAGCCTCAGGCGCAGCCTCAGCGAGAGCGACCACGGAGAGCGAGCAGCTTTTTAAGAGTTTGACAAGCAGCAGCATAGAAAGCAGCATCTCAGGCTGTCTCTTTGGGACCCGAAACTCTCGGACCTGTAGAGTGGCCTGGGCTGTTTGGATCGAAAGTCTGCGCAGACCTGCATCTTGGGGCAACTCTTTGGGACTGGTAAGCACGCCCTTCATCCGCAGGGAACTGCCAGGAGATTGGCATCTGGGCCGGGTCTGTTTGGGCCCGTAGCCCCGCCCTTCACCCCCAGGAAGTCTCCCAGAAAGCAGCATCTTGGCCTGTCTCTTTGGGACCCGAAACTCTCGGACCAGCAGAGTGGCCCGGGCTGTTTGGATTGGGAATATTGTGGAGACTGGCATCTTGGCCAGGTCTGTTTGGGACCGGGAACTTTTCAGAAACCAACATTCTGGCCTGACTCTTTGGGACCTGTAGGCCCTTCACTTGCAGGGAACCTCCTGGAGACCTGCCTGGGACAAAGCACGGTG
>PVJX010048551.1:0-11433 GCA_004027295.1 Dolichotis patagonum
GTGTGTGTGGTTCTGCTGCTGCGGCTGGGTATTGAATCCAGAGCTTTCCCCTTGTTAAGCTGGCATTCTGACACTGAACTGTGTGCTCTACCCCTCAAAAATCCATTTCTAGCTCTTAGTAATAATTAGAGGCAAAATTCAGTATTTACTATGTGCTATACAAGCTTGCTTAAAAGTAGAAAAATTCAGCTGCTTAATTATTCTTCTTCCTCATATCTTCTATTTGTGTTTTTACCATTCTCCTTCTAATACTTGCCTGACATGGGCAAACAATGTGACTTTCCAGTAGTCACTATCAAAATTAACAGGCTAGAGAAAATTTGGCAATAATTCAATCAAGGAATCCGATTGGTAAGTGAGGTAAGAGATAGTAACGCATTCTGCTACTTGAGGTCCACTCCTGTCAGTGAACAGCATATATGAAAGGCTTCTTGGAGACTCATGAAGAATCTACATGTAGGTCCAATGATCAGAGCAGTATTTAGGCACCTCCATAGCCAGGAAATATTCAGCATGTCAGTATTAGAGAAGTTGGAAGTGACTCATAAGTGGTAAGTTTTAACGAGAGAGAAAAGGAGTGTCTCAGAGTCAGACCCCACTCCATACTCACCAGTTCCAATCCAGTGGTCAGGATTGCTATTCCTGTGTGTCCTGCTGATAAAGAAAGAAATTTAATTCAAAAAACTGAAATTAAAGCTTTAATTTGCACTAAATTTTAATGACCAAAAGGACCTCAGAGCTATGAAATTTCCACAAGTTCATACTGCTACACAGAAATAGGATATCCAAGAAAATAAGAAAGAAGACAGTAATTGGGAAAACTATAGATTATTTTATCCTTAGGTATCACCAAGATGGAAACTCAACAAACGTGAATTTTGGATGGTCACAATTCAGTCTATAGCAAGGATATCTTACCATGTATTAACACATTGAGAAAGAGTTGATTAGGCTGCCAAAAAAGTTTCAATTCCATGCCAAGGTCTGAGTATTGTACTTTCAAGCGCAAAGAACAAATTTGAAGCCTCCTTTAAATCTTTATTGTTTGGTCATGATTAAAACTAAAGGAAATAAAAAGGCTTTTGACAATTTAGAAGCTCCATGCTTTGTCTACACTGCTAGAGGTAGGTAATGATGCCAATTCCTGAGTTTTGGGGAAATTTTCCAAGTAATTCAGCATGGTTTGAAAGTAAATATATATACTATTCGAAACTTAGATTTATAACTGGCTGGCAGTGTGGAAATCAACTATCATGGGTTTGAAATTAATCAGGAATGCCTGAGTAATTTAGGGATAATAATGGAAAGTTAGGTCCAAATAAAAAGGCTGCTTCTAAAAATCATTTAAGAATACAAAGTCTGCTTTTTAAAAAAATAGCTTGGACTTCTGTCCTCATAAGAAAAATAACTGATAAACTGAAAATCAACAATTTTCACATCCTTCAAAGATTCAAAACTACAAGCCAAGTTGCTACCAACAAAACTGAAAAGACAGTCAAACAGATATAGAGAATCACAGCTTACTGGCAGTAGAATCTCAGCCTGAGCCAGAACTGGTAGGAAAACTTTAAAGTGCAATTGATAAAATGCTGTAGGCTCAGTGTAGACCAACAAGATTTAAATACTCCAAAGGGGTCTAACCTTAATGAGTTACCCACAATTCCCTGAAATTTACCTTCAAGAGCACACCCAACTCACACTGAAAAAACAAAACAAAACAAAACAAAACAAAACAAAAAACTGAGAAAAGTCCCCTCATAGTTTCGAAAGGTGGTAGAAAAATAGCATTTGGAAATACCCACAGATTTCTCTGATCTCCTTAGCAAGGCCTTCCCTCAAGGAGAATTGCATTTCTAGAAACTAACTGGAGCTTTACAAAAGTCTAACTGACATGGAGAAAAAAATATGCAACTCCAACTTTCTCTAACCTTCCATATGGAAGAAAGGAAATATTTGATTAAGACACACTAAAACGTAGACTTAATTATAGGAACTTTAGATTGTTTTCCCTCCCTTACAGCTAGCCCCCACATCATTAAGGCTCCTATGTATTTCCAGGAAATTATACTTAAAGGAACTGTGTGCCTCTAATGATATTTGAGGACTTTCTAGAAAAACTCAAAGACAGTAGGAGAGCAAGGAAAGACACTAGAGGGTATTTTAGCCTTTAACACCACAACTACAGCAAATAGTATAATTAGTTAGCTCTTAAGCAGGTAAATGTAAACCTTACACTGACATCCATCTATCTCATTTTCTTTTACCCAATATATCACGTTTGATCTTAAACAAAAAACTACAAAGCATACTAAAACATGAAAAAAAAAATCAAATGATGCAAACACGAGTGCTGGACTCATATGTGGCAGAGATTTTATAATTATTGTACTTTTAAAAATAATTCCATGAATGAAAAAAATACAAATAATTCCTAACATGATAATTTTAGAATTCTCATATAGGAAATTAAAGATAATTCTCAACATGATTAATATAGTGAATACTTTAATGAAAATGTAGAAAACGTGTGATAACAGATGGGTAACATAAGTAGAGAAATGAAAATTCTAACAAAGAAGCAAAAAGGACATGCAAGAAATTAAAAATATTGTGACAAAAATGAATATTTTTAAGGAGCTCTCCATAAACTGTGTACAGCCAAGGAAACAAGCAGTGAGCTTTAAGATATGTCCATAGCAAATTAAAACACAAGGAGAAAAAAGAGTGACAAAGAGAGCCAATAATACTCAAGAACCAATTGTAAGAAGTATGTGGGGTATGGAACAGAAATATTAGAAAAAATAGAAGAAAATAACAGAAAAAAACATTTGATGAAATAATAACTGATAATTTTCCAAAATGAAAGACTGTTCTCATGCCACAGATGCAGGGAGCTTGGAACACACCCAGCAGAATAAGTAAAAAATGAAGATAAACAATAAAACTACATCTACTTATATGATAATCAAAGCATCAAAAACCAAGTACAAAAAAAGTTGTTGAAAAAAACCAGAGAGGGAATTGCTTTACCTCCAGAGAAGTGACCATAATAACTAAATCAAATTTCATAAACGATGTAAGAGTTGAAATATTTAAATTATTTAAAGAAAGATAAATGCTAACTTCAAATTTTTTATTCAAGAAAAAATACTCTTCACAAAAGAAGGAAAAATATCTTTCAAAGGCAAAAACTTAAGGAATTTGTTATCAGTAGACATGTCTTACAAAAAATATCAATATCAAGAGAAGTTGTTGAGAGGAAAGGAAAATGACATAGGTCAGACATTTGAATCTACATAAAGAAGAGGGTTACAAAAGGAAAACAAGGATTTAATGTTTTTTTGCTATCTTATTCTTAATTGACCTCAAAAGTAATACTTTGCTAGAAAGTAATAACAGCAACATTGATTATAGCCTATTCATAAGTGAAATAAATGACATCAATTAATAAGAAATGAAAAGAATTAGAAAAACTCTAAGGTAATTGCACTATCCATGAAGTGTTATACTGTCATTTGAAAGTGGACTTGGGTTAATTATAGATGCAAGTTATAAACTCTATGACAGACACTAAAATTTTTAAAGTAAAATTGATATGCTAAGACAAGAGAAAATACAAAATCACATAAAATGCTCAGTTAACACCAATGCAGTGGAATATAAAACAAAGAAAATGATAACAAATACAAACAGTAACAATAATCTCTCAAATAAAACTTACAGTTCACAAGTATTTTCTCTAATGAATTCCACAAAACATCAAAGGAACAATAATACCATTTCACTACCATCTGTTCCAAAATATGAAAATAAAGTAGATACCACTTAATTCATTCCATAAGGCCAGCATTACCCTATGAAAACATCAGGCAAATATCACAGAAAAGATACATTACTAGCCACTATCTCTCATGAAAATATTTTCAAACTTCTTCATGAAAATTTATCAAACAAAATTAATATATTGCACACTATGATCACATGGGATTTATTCCAATTGAGTCTAGTCCACCACTTAAGAATCCATTAATATATAAGTAGGCTAAAGACAAAAGAAAATCACCAGAACACATCAGTAGATGCCAAGAAAGAATTTGAAAAAAATCTGATCCCCATTCATGATAAAGAAAAACTACTCTCAGTTAACTAGAAATAAAGAAGAAAGATTAATGGATACTGCAAAAGGATTTATTTAAGTACAGTAATACTATTCTCTGGATGATGCTGTAGTTGTGGACACATGCCATTATGCATTTGGAAAAAGCCAGAGAATTGTATAACATGAAAGTGTCCCCTTAGGTGTACTATGAACTTTGCTTAATAGCAACTGTATCAACATTAGTTCATCAATTGTAACACCTCAGTGCAAGCTGTTATAGGAAAACTCTTGGGGGGAAATGATATGCATAACCTAGCAGTACTTTCTTTTCAATATTTTGTAAATCTAAAATGCCTGTAGAAATGATGTATTAATTAACAATAAATACATAAATAAAAGTAATCCCCATATTGAGTAAAAAGCATATGTTCTAAGTAATTTCCAGGGCTACAAACCAGGATCAAGGAATTGGTAGTAAATTCATCCTTCTTTGTAGCCAGCAAAGTGGATTAACACTTTTGACTTGTGGCACATTGAAGACTATGCCAAGGTGTTATCTTTCTATATTTGCTGTCTTCTCCTTTAAAAAAGGTATTTTGCCATTTTTCTCAAAACCAAGTGCCCCCTCCTTATGGAACTTTCATTAATCACTCCAGACATTCTGAGATAGATTCCATTCTTCAATGTGTTCTTGTACTTGCTTGCATTAAAGTAGTTATTACTTTGTATTGTTGTTATCTGTCATTTCCCAAGTAGCCTATAAACTTCTTGGTGGTAAACTTGGTTATTTTTACAATGTGTCAATGTATTTACTAACCCATAGTGTTAATTCAGTGAATGCTGGAGAAACATTTAAATGAACAATCAAATCTTAAGTTCATGTTCTTCATATTCTGGAAGTACAAGAATCTTTCTATATTGATAGTTCAAATATTTACTATCCCATGTGGTATTATGGCATAAGAATGGATAAGTCAGAATTTTCCAGTGATATAGTATTAAAATGGGGCCCTTTAACATCAAAATTATTGAAAAGATCAGTGTAGTTAACATATTTAAACTGCCTGTATGTGATAGTTAAAAGTGGTGTCAATTTGAATAAGAAAGGCCCACCTTATTGGTTTAGCATAGTTCTGGGTACCTCTGAATAATAGATCCACTGAAGACTGGAGACCAATCTTGATTGTGGGTGGAACCAAACAATAGGTTTGTAGCCTGGATGGAATATAAAGGGAAAGAATAAGGAAGTCCCATTCCAGTTTCTTCAAAAGAGCTCCCGGTTTACACCATTGCCTTTGGATGTCCATCTCCAGGCTTCCAGTTCAGACTTCTCAGTCTTCCAATGCAGACTTTTCAACTTCATGATAAATACTTGCAACAGCCTGCAGTGAGCTCCAGGCCTTCAAGTTTTGAGGGTCATCTTTGGGTCTCTGGCACGCAGATGACCCTTTTAGAGTCTTCCACACTTGATTCTGCAGGCAGCTGTTGTAAGCCTACCTTGTAAATTCTTATGTATATCTGATTAAATCTATTCCTCCAGTGAACACTGGCTGATGAACCATATATTTATTTAAGCAGTTAATGGATATGCATTTTTAAATAAGATATATGCTAATAATCCTTGAAACATGTCCAACTTCTTGCTTAGACCATTGGCTTCTTGAGGTCTGGAATAATTACATTTTATACTATTGTAACTATAACATAAACAGCCTCACCCATTAGAATTTGCCATATACTTGCCATGTACTTACTGGCTGGTGAATAACTAAAAGAAGGAAGAAAAGGAGAAAAAATTTCAATGTATCAATACTATCTGATTGATTTTTTTGCATTGATGGAGAGCCTTCATACACATGTTGTCCAAAATAGTAACCACATAGGACTATTAAATATTTCAAATGTATGCAGTATAAGTGAGAATCTGAATTTTAAATTTCATTTAATTTTGAATAATTTAAATTTAAATAAGTGAATGTGTCTAGTGGCTGTCATATTGAATGACTTGAATATGCATATATATCTTTTTAGTCAAAGAAATAGTTTATTTTTAAAATTCATTAATTATTAATATTCTTCTGCATTTAAAATACTATCTTTCAATGTTCTGTGTACTAAAGAACAGAAACATACTTTTTCTCTTAGAAGTTCAAGAAACAAAAAATATATATTAAACAGTCAAGTATTAATTGAAATGTAACCTATGCCCATAACTGGCAGACACTACTTTCTTATTTAATAATATTTCTGTTTTATTGGTGGTATAGCTTTGTGATATGTAACTATTGCCTTTATCTTGGTGAATTGGTACATATACTATTCAATCTTGATCATTTGATCCCTTTTTTCCCCAACTTTCCCTCTCTCCTTTTTCCTAGAGCCCCTTCCTGTCTCCAAAAAGTCTCTCTGTTTTCAACTGCAGTTAAATCTATAAAGAATGTAGTCTCTCTCCTTGTTTTCAGCTGCAGTTAAAGCTATAAAGAATGCAGTTAAAGCTGTAATGAACGTAGTAAAGAAGTATAGAAATGGAACATTTGCAACAGATAATATATAGGAATTTTATACAAAGATGGGAAAAAGAGTATGTTACCTAAAAACTGTATTTATTATTAACTACCAAGATCCTACATATTAAATGTCTTAGCAAATTTTCTAGTAACATTTGGAGGCAACCTTACTTTATATACCCCGACATGATTTGGACAGTTTGAGTCCAACGTTTTAATAAATATCCATAGCTAGTTTTTTAAAAGTTCATTATTGAAGGAAAGCTCAACAGTTGAAAATAATAAGCAAAATTTTTGACATAAGTTCCAGGCTATCTATGGACTTCTTATTAGTATCTAAGAGTTTAACACTTCTTAATGAAGTGCTAACAAGATATCAGTGTAGGTAACAGTTTTAGCATCTCATTGGCATCATTTAAGGGCTCCTTGTTAAACTTTAGATTATAAAGCTCATCTTGATTCAGAATTTAAAATGATCCAGGAAATCTCAATTCTTAATAAATCCCCCAAGTTATTTTTTTTTTACCAGAGTAAGATGGACTGCATTATTTTTTAAGGATTCAAAAATCCTGTATCGATTGCTTTTCCTGAGTTGATGTTGAGGGACTGGATAGGATCCAGGAACCCACCATATGCCTGTATCCTTACTATTTTATTCCTTTCCAGTGGTCCCATTTCCTATCCTAATTTCTCCAACACACACACACACACACACACACACACACACACACACACACTGAGTTGAGTTTTCCCTACATCATTTGTATGGCACTCTTTGAAGAGGGATTCTGTAAAATGGAATTTCTTTAATTTCAATGTTTATTTACTAATTTGTATGTTAATATTTCTTATATATTTTGTTGAAAATTTGATCATGTTCCAGATTTTAGGTACTTAGTGATGTTATTAATAAAAAACTGCTTTGTTTACTTTTAGTCTTTACTCCATTTTGTTTGCCATATAACTTGTACAGGCTATCTTCAACCAGGAATTTAAAGCTAAGGAAGTTTTAGTTTTACCAATATGGGCTTGCATAAATAATACATAATCAAGAATTTAAGGTCCCATTTCTCTGGATCACAAGCAGTTGATCTACAATCTAGTTTTTATTCAAAAATGTCAGCTCACATTCAACACACTCAATAAATCAATGCACAATCTAGGTAGGTCACCTGGCCATGGTATATTTAATAGATCTTAAAATTTGGGGAAAATTGCATTGTATACTAGGTGTTTTCTGTCAATCACTGACAACACTTGATGTTCAAATTCTTATGGTAGATTTTGTTTCCTTTATTCTTTTTCTTTGAATATTGTATGGTGGGGGGTTTGCTATTTTCCCCTTAGGGGTCTTTCTTAAATAAAAAAAAATCATTGCAGCAGTTTAAGCAAAGTTGTGCAGTAATCAAAGCAATATGTATTGATTAACAGACAGAAAGTTGAAAGAAATACCTTAGAGTAGCATGCTTTATTGGGAGCTGAATTTCTTTACCCTTCTACAAAATGAAAAGGGATAATAGGTGGTAGGATTCTGTGATTGTTCCCTAGATAGTTTGTGTATGCCAAGCTGAGTTTGTTTTCAAAATCTTCTAAAATTGCTTAATGTCAAATTTTTAAAAAGTTGATAATAATGAATGTCTCTAAGTGATGGGGATTATATTGTTATTTTTGTTGTTGTGCTTTGTATTTTCCCCATGTTCTTACCTCTTCATTGATTATTCTAAACAATGAATATTAAGATTTCCGAAGAGGCCTTTGCTATGAAACAAGAAAACCAGTTAGAATATAAAAAATAGTCTTTAAAGCAAAACTTCAGTTTGAAAAATTGAAATACATTTCTTCATTGACTCGATGTTTCATTTTGTACTTGGTTTATTGTTCTATAATGAAAGAATAGTATGTGGCTGTATATAATTATAAAACTTGACATTAGTTCCCAAAATCAATTGTTACTATGTAGGTGTACTTTGAACTCAAGAATTTTCAGAAAACCTAAAACTCAGCTTCAAATCTCTTTTAAATATTTTTCTAATCTTTTAAAAGTATTAAGATCCAAAAGGTAGAATATATATTGTCACAATGAAAGGGAAAGAAAGTGCTCAAAAGGAAAGAACAACTGGAATAGGAGAAAGGAGAAAAGAAAGAAAGGAAAAGATTACATGTAAGTAGGTATACATATATATGTGTGTGTGTGTGTATATATATATATATAAGATAGATAACTATAATGCTAACCTCTGTTAGTTCATCAAAAAAATAATTTGGGCTTTCATTGTTTGATTGTTTGGTCTTTTTTTCATGCCTAGACCTTGTAACATGAGCAACAACTTCTGAGATAACAATATGTAATATATTAACTAGTGTTAATTTCCTACTATTTTTCTGAAATTTTGTATTGATTCTATACTCTTTTTTGTTTTGCTTTTAAAACAAAAATTTTTAAAAAGTGTACAAATACTATATTTCAAAAGTGTAGGGCCAGAAATTTAGCTCAGTGGTGTAAGTAACTGCCTGGCAAGCACAAGGTCATGAGTACCCAGTACAAAAATATAAAAGTGTACATGGAAATAGTGAAATACTAAAAGCCAATTGAAGAAACACTGTAAAAATATTTACCAGAGGTAAAGATTTCTGAAACAGTCATATTTAATATAATTATTAATTAGGTTGACCATCTCTAAAGCAATATATTAATGATATTCCTGAGTTTGGTTGCACTGGAAGTGTAGACACTGATGAATACTAAAATTACCCAGGAGATGCAATAATGTAACTATAAATATACTACACATATGTTGTTTTTCAAAATGTGAGCTATCTATAGCCATCATCTCATTTTCCTTGCATTTAAAAATATTTTGAAATACCATATTTAAGGAAATAATTAGAACAAGGTACTTATAATTACCTTATACCTTAAGTCCAAAGCACAAGATAAAGATTTGGTTTGTGCTCAAGTTTTATCTAGGAAATTTCTTTAATTTATGTGAATTTTAACAATGTCTCAGCAAGGTATTCATTGATATCATTCTTTATTTTACTGTCTTCAGTTTCCTGATTTTTAGCTTTAGAAGGTTTTCAAAAACATGAGTCATATATTCATTGAGATTTATCAGCTTTAGAATATGAGTAGCAGTTTTCAAAGATGGCAGACCGAGAGGTAGCAGGATATGGAGCCTCTCTGAGAGAGACAGCTCAAATGCCAGAATAGAACACCCTGGAGAGATCCAAACAGAGGGAGAGGGACTCTTTCAACCCAGAAAGAAACCGAAAGGAAAGAGACTGCTCGAATACAAGGTCCCAGGGCTACCATTAGAGAAGCTAAGATCTGCAAGCACTGCACTCTGGCCGAGCCGCCTAAATTCCTGCCCGAGATCCACTTGAGCGGCCAAACCTGCGTGAAGCGACTGGCTTGAGTGGCCAGAGCGTGGAGCTGAACAGTCCTGTGCGTGGCTCACCTGGACCCAGCCCTGCACGCAACCCACCCAGAGGCACCGTGAATTCGTGCTGCAGCCGCACTGAGGTCTGAGGTCGGGGAGCCCAGCAGTTCTCGGGGACCGGCATCAACATGTGGTGAGTGATGGGAATGGGACTCTCCTGGAGGAAAGAGGCAACCAACTAGATAACATATTGGAGTTGAGCAGGAAAGCCCTGCCTCTCTAAGGAAGCGGCTTCAGTTGGTTGCTCCCCTTGCAGAGCGGATTGGTGGAATCTGCTTGGACTGGGCTGGGACCCAGTGGGTTGTCACAAATCAATTGGTTCCCTGAGGGCGGCACACACTGACAAAGTGAAGGCCTGCGAAGGTTGATTGGCCCCGAGGGGAAGAGCCAGCGTATACTACCCTTGCTTGCACTTCACTTTCTGATAGCAGAGGCAGAGGGCAGAAACCCCTAGCCTATGTGCTCCAGAAGAACCCTAACCAACAAAAGGGGCTGGGAATTACACTATACACTTGTATGAAAGGAACCAAAAACATGACAAGAGGGAGAAATAAGAAAAATCCCCCAGCCCCCAACCCTGAGAATACTGATCCAGGAGAGTTAAATATAAGACAGACTGAGGGCAGCAAACATGCAACATCAAACACAGCATCAGTTGACATAAAGAGATATCTTTGGGACCTCATAAACAAGATCAAAACTGAAATATTAATTCAAGTTAAACAAGAGATAAGTAGATTAATAAAAGAAACACTGGGCATCTCTCAAGAAGACACAGACAGAAGAATGGAGGAACACAAAAAGACAGAAATGTTCCATGAAGAATATGAAAAAAACCTAGAATTCATGAAGCAAATTCAAAGAGATTACCAGAAAATTAAAGACTCCATACAAAGTTGGCAAAACTCCTTGGAAAAAAACAAAGATAGACTATCAAAAATTGAACACAGGCTTGCAATGTGTGATCATGAAAGGGAAGATCTCTTAAAAATAACAAGGGAGCAGGCAGTAAAGATACAAAGACTGGAAGACGACAAGAGGATCTATAATTTAAGAATAAAGCATGTGAATGAAGAAGCAGGAATCAAAACAGAGAAATTACAATGGCTATTCACAGAAATTATTAAGGAAAACTTCCCAAGCATAGAAAAAAGAAATGATATGCAGATGTATGAAGCATACAGAACTCCAGCCACCTACAACCAAAACAGAGCTACACCCAGACACATAATAATCAAGATCCCAGAAATTCAATATAAGAACAGAA
The DNA here is from genome assembly GCA_004027295.1 of Dolichotis patagonum. Classification (NCBI taxonomy): domain Eukaryota; kingdom Metazoa; phylum Chordata; class Mammalia; order Rodentia; family Caviidae; genus Dolichotis; species Dolichotis patagonum. Next base: position 11,314 of record PVJX010048551.1, read on the forward strand.
TATTAAAAGCCATCAGAGAAAAGAAACAGATCACCTATAAAGGAAAACTCATCAAAATCACGTCAGACTTCTCGACACAGACCATCAAGTCAAGAAGAGCTTGGAGTGAAATAATTCAAG
>PVJX010048552.1:0-11439 GCA_004027295.1 Dolichotis patagonum
TGTGCTTGCTTGGACATTGTTGTAGTCTGGACGTATTCCCAGGAAATCATGTGTTGAAACTTCATGGTCCATGTGGTAGTATTAGAAGATGGGGATCTCTTTATGAGAACAGAGACTTTGTGGATAGTATTAGGGTACCTCTAAAAGATCTTAACAGAGTGGGTTCATACACTCTTAGGATGTGTGACAACAGAGCACAAGGCACTGCCTGAGAGACAGAAAATCGACCTGCTAATGTCTTGATATTGAACTTCCAGCATCCAGAACTATGGGAAATAAATTTCTATTGTTTATAAGTTATCCAGTCTCAGGTACTTTGTTATAACAGTGCCAATAGGCTAAGATGAACTTCATAGATTTATCCCACATAGTGTACTGTTTTATTCCTTTTTACTCCTTTTTCTTCCCATGGAATATAAGCTCAATAAGAGCAACTGGTCAGTTCTGCTCACTGCTCTGTCTACATCCCCTTGTACATAGGGACAGTCCATTTATAATTATTAAGTAGATGAGTCACTCTACTGATCCATGCCATGGTAATAAAATTCCTGTTTGGGTAAAAGCCATTGGATACAAAGGAATAGACAACAAAGAAGTCATACATATTCTTATAGAAGTCTGAATAGATAGTAAAAGTGGCAGTTGGTCACATTTTTGCAAAGTATGGAGACATTTTGATCTTCTATATTCAGAGGATACATTTTCAAATACACTAGGCAATGTATTTTGATCTGTAGACAATTTCTAAGGGCTGGTTCCTTTAGCTAAACAACTATTATCCAAAATAAGAACTCTAAGGTATTTCTCATGTTTATTTATAATTGTTTAAAAAATCAGTGGTAGGTAAGATTTAGAAACTGGCAGAAGACAGAAATCAGCATACTAAGATGTCATTTAGCATTTTTTTCAGCTCCTAATGAGAAAAAAATTGGGGGCCCTTTTCAGTTTTTGGAGAAAGGAATTCCTTGGGAAAATTATTTTTGGCTCTAAAAAGTTACAAAAAGTCAAGACAGTATCTGAGTTGCATGGAAATGATAAGGATGGCAATGACAAAAATAACAATAGCTAATACAGATGGATGCTCACTGTTACGGCTTATGTCTAGATGTCCCCCAAAGTCTCATGTAGTCATGGGGGGGCTTTTGCATAGGTTGGGTCTATAGTGTTTGACACTGGGATTGATTCACGGTGCAACACTGAGCTCAAGGACACTAGGATTAAGATGTGAGTGCTAATCGCCCTAAGTAGCCTGGTCAAGTTACAAGGGATAGAAAGATGCTGTTAAGACTCCTTCCTTGGTTGCTTGCTTTTATTGACTTTTGCCCCTCATGAACTGTTTCTCCTCTGTGACACCTCTCTGCCAAGCCATCCTTCCTTAGAACCAGTGAAGTATGGGCTGAAATCTCTATGAACCGAGAGCTAAATAAACCTTTCCTCCTTTAACTTTGGGTGTCACATATTTTGTCTTGACAACAAGAAAAGTAATTAAGACACTTGCTATGTATAGGCACCATTCCAAGTGGTTGCTTTTATTACTGTATTTAATGTTCATAGAAACCTTGTCAACCAGTCTCCGTTATTCCTGTTTTGCAAATGAGGAAACTCAGGTGCAAAGTGCACACGTATGCACATGTTTGTGTGTGTGTATGTGTGCAAATGTGGACAGATAGACATATGGGTGCACTGAGGTGTAGGGGTTAATATAGTGGTGATTCTATGTCATTTTGAAAGTGACAGAGCTCTGCAGAGAGGGGAGGTGAGAGAATAAACACCATGATTAAGGAGCTTTACATTTGTTTTTGCACTTAATCTACATAGAAAACCTTGTAAGTGATATTTTTTTGTACTATTTAGCCCAGGGCCTAAACTCTAAACAACATCCCAGCCCTTTGAACATTTTTTTAAAATTTTAAGATAGGGTTTCACAGAGTTGCTAAGTTGCCTACTTTGGGCTCCTCTTCCTCAGCCTCCCAGAGCACTAGGATTAGAGGCAGGCACCACCATGCCTTAGTGGATCACTTTTTAAATTAAATGACACAGTAGAGGACCACCTAGGCAGAGACATTCAGAATGGGAGGAAAATCCTCACAGCCTTCCTGCAGCCACCCAGGAGGGCAGTCTGGCTTTCCTGTTGATCTCTTCTATACTCAGAAGCAGCTTTCTGTCTTATATGACTGGCAGGGGACATCAGCAAAGATAAAATGTTGGGTCATTGACTATGTGGTTGCCAAATATCACAAAAGACCTACTGATATTAAAGAATTATTTGTAGTTATCTGAAATTGGTGTATTCCATTTTGCTTGCTTGCTAAATATCACAACTCTTCTCCACCCCGTCAGAAGTACTAAGGAGATTACATGAGCATAGAGACCGACTTGGGCTTTGTGAGTCCTTATAAAATCTGTCAAATGTTCATTTGTTCATATATTCTACCTAGAACAATGACTATTCAGCATCTACCAGGACCAAGTATCATGTAAGTATGTGTAAGAATTTGTGAACATTTACCCCTACAGTTTACAGTGTTTACTACAGGTGTTCTCAAATTTATTATACATTAGGATGACTTGGGAAGCTTCTTAAAAACAATGTTGATGCTTAGTCCCAATCCCAGAGATTAAGGGTTTAGGAGTAGAGCCCTGAGCTTTCCTTTTCATGAGTACTCTAAGTGATCTCCAGGTAGACAGCTCCAGGAACAAACTTTGATATTGTCTTCCTCATCCAGGCTGCAGTAGCACTTACCCTAAACTGGGCACCTTGTGCGTTACAAAAATTTATTGTTCACAGTTCTGGAGGCTACAAAGTCCCAGAACAAGGCATCTATGGGCTTGATGCCAGATGAAAGCCCCATTTCTCATAGATGCTATCTCATTGCTATGTCTTATCAAGGTGAAAGAGGCCAGGGCACTTCTTCCATACGGGTACTAATCCTGTTCATGTCAGTGGAGCCCTCAGGACTTAGTTAGCTACCAAATGCTCCAGTTCTTACTCCGATTTTATTTGGTATAGTTTTCAACACATGAATGTTGAGGGGATGCTACTGAATAACCATATTGGGAATGTACTCCTTGGGTGGATAAAAGGAGGCTTCATCTAGACATGAGCAGTGTCCAAGTAAGAAATACCTCATAGTGAGACTGGAGGTAGTGGGGCATTTGTGTGACTTGAGTCCTTCAAGGTATTAATGCAGATACAGAATATTACTGCATTGTATATATTATTCTTCTTTAAAATGAAAATATCTTTGGACATAATGTGATTAGTATACTAGCAAGCAGGAATTGGCTATGAACCTATTAAATTTTCTAAAAGAGAGAATTCTCTCCAATTTCTGTGTGTCTTAAGTCAAGTCAAGCATGACATTCTTTTCCAACAGTGTAGAATTCTTGAGCCAGGTCAGTTCTGTACCAGAATTAGATAGGAAAGCTTTATTTCTAGAAGGAAAATTTCACTGTGTTTCATAGGGTTAAGCACAAGACCCATACCTATACATCTTCAAACCAGTTTTATATATCAGCACGATATTTGTGGTACTGGTATGCTACATTTAGGCATTTCTGTATTGGTTGCTAAAAACCCCAACTACTAAATACTCTACAAAGTGGAGTCAAAGAAGTGAACATTCTGGGAGGAATGCCAACAACAACATGTAGTAATCCAGTCTTGTTGTTATAAAGGCATGAATCAAAACTCAGCATCCTGCTGAGACAGCAATCATCTTAACCTTGTTATACTCCTGAGATGGTAATATGAGGTCTTATCAGTATGGCTGATACGGCTCTCAAAGGGAGGCTGAGGGTCAAAAATGGCTGAAATTTATCATGAGGAATATGGCTTTGTGGGGTGTCTAGCTGTGGAGTTGTGACTACCTGTTAAATCTGCTGTGAAGCAAGAAATATATGGTCCACTGCTTGTAGGATAAGAAAAGGGGAAGGAGGCAGCATCAAGAGTGAAATAAAACTGATCAAATGAGTTGAAAGTCTGATATCTTAATTTTCACTCATAGGCATCAGATTTTGTGATTACCACTTAGGCAGTTTCTGATGAAGTGGGAAATAGTTCCATGCCATGGTAGATTAAAAACTTTCTGGGTGACTAGGTTTTAAGTGGTGAAATCTTTTTTAAAGAGGGTTTGTTTTTGTAATCAAAGCTAGGCTGCGTTCATGCCAAAGGAAAGTTATAAGTGACTCTGGACAATTAACAGCATTTCAATTAGTGTACAAAACAAGCCTGCTGTAATCTACGGTGTCTATTTTTTTATTTGAGCTTTATATCTAGCAGCTTTCTTAGAAAGAAGTCAAGCCAAGATTGATGGCAGAAGACAGAGCTTTTGTAAGGAGTCATCATTAACATTCAGTTCCAGGCTCATGCTCTGCAGAAAGAAAGGTAACATAGAACGCTCGAGAACCCAGACTTTCTGGGAAGAGACGTGGGCGTGAGTCTTAGCTTTGTCATTTCTAAGCTGTGAGACCTTGAGTTAATTACTTAACTTCTCTGTGCCTTCTATAAACTGCAAGTAGTACCAGTATTTGCCTCAGAAAAATTTTTTGAAGATGAAATGGGATGACTTTTGCAAAACATTTCTGCAGTGCTTGACATGTGATACGCATTTTCTAAATCTTAGCAGTTGGAATTTTGAGACTCTCTTCAATTGTATCCTTTTATTTCAACAATTTCACTAAGTTTTTGAGCAATTTGAGGATATTAGGAAGGTAAATACAGGCAAAGTATTGCCTTGTTACTTATGGAGAGAATGCAGTTCGAGTCGGCTGGCTTATGGGACCCTAAAATGAAGTAGATTTATGCTTCCTGTCATTGCAGCACCCCTGAGGCCAGTTTTCTCATGGAATGAAAAGAAAATCCTTATAGAAAGCTCTTTTTTTGTGAAGAATGAGAACTGGGCTGAGTCTATATGACTATTCTTTACAAATTAACCAGAGAACTCACTCCCTGTTCCCCACAGCCCAGGGGAATAAAAGACCAGGAGACAGGAGAATGTATCAGATAAAAGTCCTCCCCACAGAAACAAAAACTGGGGAGAAGATGTTCCATCTAACATAAAGTGTTAGCACCACCACCACCACCACCACCATATCATCATCATCTTCATCAATAACTCATTCCCTTTATACTTAATTCCATAATTTAATGTTACTTTCTGCCTTTATCTTTTCAAATAATACTATGACTGTATTCATTTCCTATTGCTGCTATAGCAAATTATTACAAATTTAGTTGCTGAAACAAGACGAATAGATTCTCTTCTGGAGGTTGGAAGTCCACATTCAGCCTTACTGGGATAAAGTCAAGGCCAGTTCCTTTTGGAGGCTCTGAGGGGAGAATCTTTGCTTTGCTTTTTAAACACTTAGCGGTTGTGGTCCCTTCACAGAATCACTTCTAACCTTTGTTCATCATCATCTCCTACTACTGCCTTTCATCTTCTTGCCTCCTAAATGAATCAAAGGACCTTTGTGATCACTCTAGGCCTATCTGTGCAATGTAAGAGAATCTCCCATTTTTAGATTCTCAACTCAACCACATCCGCAAAGTCACTTTACTATGTAAGGTGACACGTCACACATTCCAAGGATGAGGACATGGTTGTCTTTGGTAAGACATTAATCAGCCTATCACAATGACATCTTGATGGTCTGAACTTGCCTTGTAGATATTTTTCATGTCATATTGTTTGCAGAATTATAAAAAATATTTGTTGAATCAAGTTTTAAGTTCTTCAAGGATAAACATCTACTCTTCCATGTTATATGCTTTCCTATTTTGTTATCTCACATGTTAAAAGCAAAATAGTCTCTTACAATAGGCACTAATCAAAGAGAAATATTTGTGCTTTCAACGTCTGATCATTTTCCTATGCCTGTATCTTGTAATCTGAGCGACTACTTTGAAGATAACAATATGCAATATATTAACCCTTGTTAATCTTACATTATGTTGTTTTGAAATTCTGTGTCATTTTTATCCTTTTTTTGTTTTAAAATAAAAAATAATCACTCAGTAAAACTTACTGATTTAAATCCTTTTAAATAAAATGTCTTTGTAAAGGAAGCATGGGTTTGGACTGTTTATATTCTAGGACAAACAAAATCTTAGCTTTGCCTTGACAATAATTGGTTATATAAAAAAAAAAGTACTTAGAGTAAAGCATTAGGGTATGACTTGTTTTGCAGAATTCTCACTGTTGCACTGTAGAGAGGCTTTAGGACAATTAAGCTTTAATTTTTGCCAGAAATCCATGTGATTAATCCTGCCATATTCTCTTTCCTAAAATAAAGGAGAAGAAATATTTCAGTTCTTGTGAGTGGATGTGAAAACTTACACTGCACAATTTAACTTGCTCTCCCCATTAAGCTTTGGAGGAAGGAGGATTATTACACGACAGAATTTATTTCTGATTTTGCTGCAATGGTTGATAAGAAGTGTACCGTGACTTGAAATGAGTATAGAAATAAAATAATTCTAGCTCTCAGATATAGATACATTTCAAATGCATGATTGTTCATCACTTATAGATTGAATTTAGAAAATTATGGAAACCAATATGTAATTTTAAGGTATTCAATTTAGGTTAATAGGTATCTAAATGAACCATAGAATTAGCTTTAAAACATATAGCACTGTTCGCTACCCATAATTTTAAAGTTAGTGATGCTAGGTAGTAGCCTTGCATATAATACTTTGCTATATTATTAAGGAAAAAATGATGATCTTTCTTCTTAGCCCTGGAAACTTGCAGTTGACCTTGTGTACTTGGCCTGCACTCCCTCTTGTCCTCCTTTTCCTTCCTAGGGTTTTCTATCTAGAATGGCAGCATCTGAATTGTAGAACTGTAAAGGACCCTAGAGGTCATCTTGTCAATTTGGACATTTTACAACTAAGAATGTAGTTTGAGAGACATTAATTGAATTGCTTGAGGTCATATATCTATTGGAAGAACTTTATTAAAAACTCAAATCTTCTAATTGTCTGTAAAGATTTCCCCTCTTCTCATACACACCATTTAGGTAAGATAATTTAATAGAAGGAGAGGACCAAGAGGCAAAACTGAGTCCTGAAACAAAGGAACCTGAGAAAACACTGGAAATACTGTGACTTAAAGGGGACACAGTTCTCACTTTGTCACCTGTTTTCTGCAGTTTCATCTATTAGGGCAAGAGGAAGAAAGACAAGCCTGTGCTAGAGAATGGAGACAAGGCTTAGGGAAAAGTTTTAATTCTAATAGAGAATGACAGAGAGAAACACCTGAGAACAAGGTCATGGGACCCAGAAAAAGGGTTATATCAAGGGAATGAAGGAAAAAATAGTAAGGAACTAAAACTAAAGAACAGATATTATAATGTTCATGATAGGAAAAGAGGTTTGTAAAATTAAAGTACTAAGCAAAAGAGGGAAGAAAATTTGTAATTATAAAGTGAAAAATGAATATCATATAAGTCATAAAGTACCGAGCAACAAGAAGCAACTGAAGACCACAGAACAACTGAACATAAAAAATAGAATCTATCATAGGTGCAAGGATAGATTATGAAACTATAATTTATGGGAAATCTTAGACATTTTTAAGAATAAAATAAAAATAAAATTATAGGGCAATTAAAATTTGTATATGGATATTTTCTTTGTACAGAGAGCAAGATAAAAAGATTTAGAAAGGTATATCCCCTGAGTTGGAAAATGTAAATTATTTTCCATATCCATGGAAACTTTACAAAAATAAGTCATGTAATTAACCTGCAAAAAATCTTGATGAAATTTAAAAACAAAGATATTATAGACTACTTTTCTTCTCACTATATTAAAATGAAATAAGAGATAAAAGAAATGATGATTCTCTTCCCCTGTACTTCTATAAGAGTAACTACTTGGGGATTAAGAATAAACTCAAGATTGCCCTGTGGATTAAAGAATACATGAAAACAAACATTATAAAGTATCTACAAAACTATGCAAAAGAATAAATTTCAAAATATGACATAGTAAAACTTTACAGAGGACATTTATAGACAGACTTCTCAGTGAGTAGTAAAGTAAAAGGGAAAGAGTGGAGCATGTATGAAAACGTAAAGAACATTACTCATTTCCTTGCAAAACAAAATTTCTACTATTGATGAAAAACAGAACTAGAGTAAAACAAGTATGAGTGAAGAAGTGAGAAACATTACAAAGACGTCATTTAAGAAGGCATCGTAAGGGACTTCCAGGAAGATGGAGTTGCAGCAAGTGGCAACAAGTCAGTCTCTCCAATATTCAGAATCCAGGCACTGAATAATAACAATGCAGGGAAGAAAAGAAGGAGGGAGGGAGGTGGAAGTACCTGAAGGGAAAATTGTAGCCTAGAGAGAAACTGAAGAGATGACCATGGTGCAGAAAAAGGAGGGGGCGATCTACACTTTCTCCCTGCCTCTCAGCTCCTGGTGTGAGAAAGGAAGATTGAGTCTACAGAGACACAGGGAAAGTGGGTGATGCCAGACGCCTTCAGGGAGAAACATACTGGTGGAATGGAGCAGTAGATGCTGTGTGCTACAGCTGGTGACTGGCTCCAGTCCAAGTTACTGCCATATCCCCAGGAGAAAGAGCTTGGTTAGACACCTTTCCAGGGAGGAGCCAGTTGAACCCAGAACTTAGCACAGCTGTGGATTGGCTTCAGCTCAGGTCTCCCGGTGTTAAACTCCCATAGTACCTAGTTGAGGGACAATCATGGGAAACATCCACAGTCAGGGAGCCATGGTGCTAGCAAGAAGCACCCAGAATTTTATAAGCTAAATGACACAGGTCTTAGCCCCACAGCCAGAGGTCAGGTTCAGCCTCTATTTCTGTGGATTCGCAAGTTCCAGAACCAGCTCCCTGCCCTACTGCCAGCTTGCTGGTGGTGATGCGGCATGGATCTGAACTCTGGCAGCTTCCTTGGCTATCAGTGAAAGCAGCGTCAAGCCTTGGTTTGGATACTCCCACAGCACTGTGGCAGATAACCACAAGCCTGAGATCATGGAGAAATTTCTTCACTTTTTTTTGCTTTGAAAAAATTTTATTCATTTTTTTATCTTTGATTGTTTTGTGTGTGTGTGAGCATTTTTTTTAAAGGTTTATTTATTTATTTCTTCTTTCTTTTCCTCCTGTCTTAGTCCCTAGTTTTCTGAGGCTTGGGTAATCTTCCTTTTTGCTTTAGCCTTATTTCTAATCTCTGTTCCCCGTTATTTCTCTATTTTTCCCTCTTTTTAAAAATTTCTACCCTTAGGTAAAATCACTCTACTGAGTGGATATTTGTTTTGTGTAATTTTCAGATTTACCTTAGATTTTGTTATGTAACTATAAATCTTGTACCTATGGTTAAAGATGACAAATTGTTAGTTATCAGAGTTTGTCATTTTCCAGGCTGTGTTTGATCCCATTGTTATTACTGATTGTACTATTTTAGCCAAGGTGACATAGTTGTCATGATCAATTGATCTTTCTTGTTTGCTAATACCTAGATTGTTTGGGGTCATAAATAATGCTATCGTGTAGTATCACAGGATTAGGTGCTAGGCCAAACGGGGTGCAACCTTTCCTACCTAATACATTGAAGAGGTAATATCTTGGGACAGACTCAAAGGCCAAAAGTCAGCAATGCCTAGAACATATATCTGAAAAGTAGTCATTTCCTAAAGAGGTCTTCATAAAGCTACCTACCACAAGCAATTTCCAAGCCTCCACAGAGAAACAAACTACTACTACAAGAAAATGGGAAAACATGGAAGCAAGATGTAACCCTGCATATCCAACTTGCCCAAAACAAATCCAGGGGGCATTGAGGTGGAAGAAATAAAAAAACCTCTCTCAGCTGAATTTTTCTGAAATGGTAGCAATGGAAGTAACAAAACAGATGAACAAATCTCTCAAAAATAATCCAAAACAGAAATAATTACACAGGTAATTAGAGACATTATTACCATGTGAAGGAAATGGTTAGTGAATCTAGAATAGATACAGATAAAAAAGAAATAGAAGCATTTAGGAAAGACTTGGAAACCATGAGTGCCCAAACATACAGAAGAACTGGATTCCATTCAACAGACTCAAATAGAAATCTAGATTAAAAATTCCATTGAAAGTATACACACCAAGTCAACCAAAGTAAAGATAGGATATCAGATCTAGAAAACAAGGTTGTGGTTGGCAATCATCAAACAATAGACTTCACAAGAAAACAAACATCTGCTAAATGATACAAGGTTAATATGAGATTAACTACAATCAGTGAAGAATCAGAAGACAGTACAAAGGACATAAAAATACCTGTTCACAGAAGTAATAGCAGAAAACTTTCCAAGTAGAGAAAAATATTTGAAAAATTATAAATAAGACATACAGAACTCCAAATAACCATAATCTGAAAAAAATGATACCAAGACATATAATTGTCAATATTTCAGAAACTCAATACAGGCTCAGAATATTAAAAACTGTTAGATGAAAGAAACAAATCTATAAAGGAAAATCCATCAAAATCACAGCAGAATTCTCAATACAAGCTCTCAAATCTAGGAGATCTTTGAATGAAGTATTTCTTTTTTTTTAAAAATTTTATTTAAAGAGAAAAAAACCCAGAAAAACAAAACAGAATAAAGGATAGCAACAGTACAGAATTCCAAGGAAAAAAGGAAAAGAACAACAACAAAAAAACCTAAGAAATTATTACTTGACAAATTACATACTGACTTCTTGGAAATAGTTGTTCAAATTACAAAGTTAAAACATGTAGGGTAGACATTCAAACAGTGAGACTGTTAACAGTTCTGCTCCACGATCTGACAAAAACAGCAATATGGTCATTCATCTTACCCACTCAAATATACATGCAATTATATCAAAAGGGTAAAATTAAACACAACAAAGCAGAACAAAGCAGATCACAAGAAAGCAATGTAAGAGACATAAATTTCAAAACTAGACAATCGGAGATATTCACTCTCTATCATATTGACTCTTGTTTTCTTCCAAATAGTTGTCCATATTGTCACATACAGGAATTCACATGAAACAACATAGTATGGAATTTATCTGAGCAGGACGAGGAGGGTGTTTCAGGTCTTCAAGAAAAGACAATAGGGAAGCCAAGAATGGCTGTCATAGTGTCTCTCATTTACCTCAAAACAGCTGTCCATACCTTCATGTGTGTTGAACTTAAACAAAACAAAACAAAACAAAACAAAACAAAACAAAACAAAACAAAACAAGCTAAAATCAGTTTGAACAAAGAGTGATAGTTTTGCTGGATTTCACATCATGACATTATGGAATCAGCACTGGGTAATGTAGTGTCTTTTTTTCTTCAAAGTAGTTGTTCATTTCAACATGTGTTATATAGTTGATTCTCGTAAACTGTTTATAAGCTCTACACATGCATAATCTCTACATGTATATCTATCCTTTCTGTATTA